>JAQGAA010000447.1:0-22604 GCA_034696425.1 Isotoma viridis
CAGTGTCAACTAGAATCTAAGCTTACGATTAAATATTGTAGTTAAAAAGCAGAAAAAAATCCCAGAATAGTTAATACCACTCATTTAAAAAACAAATGGAGTGAATTGTCACTTTAGTCACCACATAATTTGGGTTAATTTACATGATCTACTCATTAAATTTAAGATCTGACATTTTTAAATATTATCCCTAGATAATAAATGATCTACTTTACTTTTAAAATGAGAATTAGGTAATGGACTGAACCTAATTTTTGAGTTAAAGTAGCTTGATAGTACGTGGGTGCCGTAGTAATTGTGGGTATCAAAAAATAAGCATGTCTTGAACTATTTAGCATTCATATCGTGTCCGTTTCCGCAACCCCTAAAACATCTAGTTCGGAAAAGTTCACTAGCCCAACTTGGTTCAATTGGCCAGAGAATAAAACTTCTGTGGGTCTTGCTTATACTCGTAGTAAAGTTACTACTACCAAGTATACCTACTTTTTGATATTACCTACACTACACTGCCAAGTCGGCTGTATTAAAAGGATTTTCTTAAGATTCAACCATGTGAAAAATTGAGTACATTCGTATGAAAAAGGTATAAACGTGGAAAATGGAATTCGATAATACTTCAAATTATACAAGTGTTACAGACTTGTTTAGACTATTTTAAAATAGACTGAATCATTTCAACTTTCGTTAGATATTTTAAAAAACTTGTAAATGTCCATTGATGGAGCTTGAACATGAACTTGCAAAATGAGTGTAAAAATTGCTTTGTGTTGCCCATAATTTAATGCTTCATTCAGTTCGTATTTCTATTTTATTTATTTTGCTTACATGTAGCCTTTAGCCTTAGAAACTTTTTTAAAAGCTAATATAAAATATAGAATCGAGTAAAATCAGCATTTTCTCAGACAAAAGTACGTGTTTATCTATAGATGCTCTGATTTCCCGGAATCTTTCATGATTCTATTCAGAAGTTTTACTAAAGATAAGAGGATTAACTAAGGTTGATTAACGCAGACTAATCTCAACCTTGGTTGAAAATCAAGGCAAGATGATTAACACTTATTACACCCTAGATATTTTATTCAATGTAAAAGTTCTTGATTGAGTATGCCAGAGCTTGCAATTCTTGAAAACCTAATAACTTTTAGAACAGAAAGTTTCAAAAGTTTTTTTTCCGAAGAAATATGCATTCAATCATGAACTCGAATAAAATATGACTACTATAGCAAAAAGAAGAAAAAGCTATAACTTCCTATTTAACATTTTTACCTTTGCAAAAAGGCTAGTCAGACTTTATTTTCTTGTTAGAATGAGTGAATTCGCAAATTAGTTTGCAAAGTGTAACATCTCACAAACTTTTAAATTCATTACTCGCATTTAGTACGGTTAGTGCCGTGAAGATGATCAGAAATAATGTCTTCACAATTTCTGGACTAATCTCTTGAGAGATACCTATTCAACTTTCTATGCTTAATGGGTTGTCTTATTGTTTCATAGAGCCTGACGGTGTGAAAGGGTTTTAAACTTGATAAAACTGATGTACAATGTCAAGTTCACACAGCCGTGTCTAACCTTTGTAACCTACATCATTACACTCAAAACCTTATGTTGTGAAACACAAGGATGAAACGAGTTCTATGATACTCAAACAGCCCAATGCTAACATCCTTCAAAATTATTAAGCTTTTTAACAATATTGCTTAACAATTTGATACAATTTATTCAAAAATAACTTTTTTCTAAGCTATTTTTGAATACATTGTATAACGTGCCCATAAAAATATAAGATTCTAACCTTTAGGCAAAATAGAAATAAATCTTACTTCATATTCATAAGTATTTTCTTGCTTTTGTGAAACTAAATATTCACAATGATATTGAGTCCCAAGCCCTTTAGGTATGTTACGCTTTTAGGTATAGTAATACCTAAAAATATCCTTAGTACAAAGCCATAGATAACCATTACTGTCATGACATTTTCCAAGTGAACTTTTATTCATGGTTTTTTTCCTAAGGAAGAAAAAAGAGTCGTCTAGTTTTTCATAAGGGCAATTTGTACGCTAAGTTAAGAGAGAGAGATGACATGCTATCCTATGCAATTTAGTCTCAGTGGTGGCATTGTAGCAGCAGTAGTGACAGAGTGTGTCTGATGTCCAACTTCTTAAAGATATTTTCATGACAGTGTGACAAGAAGGAAGAAAGAAAAAAGAGACTGACTTCATTGACAAGAGATTTTGTAAAAGTGTATTGTTCCACGTCTCTCGAGTCGTATTAAACCGTCGAGTAGTCTAAGCAGAGAAAATTCACTACAATTTCGGACTTTAACATTATGCCATGAAAAAAAGTCTAGCCCTCCCAACCGTTTGTATTATAGAAATGCAGAACTATATGAGCCCAGGTCGTGAACCGACTTGTATTTTTTGTGCTTAATGTGTGTTTCTTAGGAAAGATTGAACTGTCTTTGAATTTGGTAATAATAGTTGAGTTCAATCTCTCTCTGTGTGCACATTTCAGACGGAAACCAGAGAAAATGCGTTGAGAATTTTTAGGAAAAGGGGAAAAGAAAGATAATGTTTTTAAAGAGAGGACATTAGACATTCTCTATAATATGGCGAAAATGCATCCTACATATCATAAAAAGCTTTTGTCAACTTTATAATTTAACAACATAAGTATTGCCTGTGGTTGATTGTACATCCTACATAATTCCTACTATAATTCATAGCTTAAAGTATTATTCTTACATTGTGTATTGTAATGTTGTCAAAGCATAAGCGTGAAAGAATGGCAAATTTATAAGAAATGCTTTAGACTCTAATCTTGATCGTAGAATTAAGTTTTGCAGCTATTTTTTAAAAAAGGAAATAAGGTATTCTCTTGATGTTTCAAAATAGAACTCTGTAACCCAAAGTCTGAGTTCATAAAAATTAAGATGAATGAAATGTAAAAGGTACCAGGAATTGTTTGAATAGAAACGAAATAAAGCTATTGAAAATATACACATTATAAGAAATTGCACTTTACTTATTAAAAACAATTCCGAATTTATTTTCCAACCTGTCCAGACCTCACAAAGCATGAAAAAACTCGTAAAGTAACGACTTCCGGTTTTTATACAGAAATTGAACTGTTAATTTTGCATACCTAGTTTACTTTACTTGTAAAATGAGTTGACATAATGAATTGACATAATAAGTTGAGTAAATGTCAGGCTTTGACTGTGTCAAGTCAAGAGTGTAATGCGCTATAAAATAAAATCTTTTAAATGATGGCCAAGAACGTACCCAAGAATCTCTTATATTCCTAGGTAAACAAAGATCAAAAGATTGGTTAACTGTTCTTGCTCTAGTTCGTGATTCTAAAGAAGCATAAATGTACTTACTGTTCATTTATTTGACATATCAAATTATTTTAGCAATTACGAGCTCATCAGGAACTAAATTTTAATTAAAATCGCTTGACATGACTTTAGAAATACTTCGTGAGTAAATTCTTGTTAACTTAAAAGGAACCGGATGAGTGCGTAATCCGGATCCAGAATCATTTTGTTGTGTAATGTTTCAACGTGATGAAAATTTGGTAAATTGGTGGAAATTAAAAAAGGAAGCTGAAACAACAATGATTTTAGTCTGGATAAGGGTTCTTTGTATTTTTAACATTGTGCAATCTTTTTTGCGTTTCCTATGAGTATTTACTTGGAATAAAACAAACAAATCTACTCCTACATGTACAACATTTAATAATACTTACTATGTTTCTTTTAGATTTTATTTCATTCAACCATGCCCTGCTGTGATTCTTTAAGGCGTAAACTAAACATTTATTAAAACTTAGTTCAGGAGCAAGGACAAACTAGACTGGTCTTAGTAAATTTTTAATTGGTGATTACTTTTAAATGTTTGATAAGGTTGTTCAATCTGATTAAAATCATGCAGCCTACGCAGAATAACTTCTAAGAATTTCAAAATCAATGTTATGCTTTTACAGTAGGATATTACGCTTCAGTCCGTTCCAGGTATGTTTCCTGTAATTTTTGTATTTTTTAGAGTGAAATGTTATAATTCGATGGAAATCGGATAAATGAGATGAGACCTAATTCAAGAGATCATGTATCAAATTAAAATTTAATACTAAAAATTGCACAAGAGGCTTCGATCGAACGGTATGTCTTTATCCCTTTATAATAAAGGAGTTGAAGAATCGTAATAATTGGATTTTATGGATGATCATGAGAAGAATAAAAACTCGGTCATGTGCACGGCAATAATAAATCAGTTCATTCGTAACATACATAAATCTACTTTTACTGAGCTAAGCCACATCAAATCGAATATAATCCTTTTGTAAGTACATTTGTTACAGAACTTATTGGTTTTGATGTTTCGACTGAATTCTAGAGGTTAAACAGTCCTCGACTTTTGTGAAAGAGCATTTATGTTTGCAAGTTAAAACCCAAAATGTCTTTTTGACTTGTATCTTCAAAAAAATCTTGGAAATAAAAACAACTCCAGAAAAAATTTCACATGTTAAAAATAAAAATGAATAATTTCTTCCAGAAGAAAAAGTTTAATTCGAAACATTGACTATTTGTTTAGGACTGTCGAAAACCAGTAAGTCCTACAATATTGATATCTTTCCTTTAGATAATCTATTGTCTTTCATATCATTTTTATGAACCAGTAGCCCAACAAGTATAGCTCAAATGACATAAAGGGATCGTAATACAAATTTATCGTTGTGCTTTTATGTTTTATTAGGATCACCAAGTTATCTAAAACTACTAAAATAAATTTTGACACAGAAAAAGTTATGAGTTACATTTAATTAGAAATACAAGAAAAAATTGAATTTTCTTAGCCAACTTTTGAAAAGTTTACCGCAATTGATGACCAAGCCTAGTAACTACTTTCAAATTCTGAATAAAACATTCCCGTTTATTCAATTGATTATATGAATGCACATTTTGATTAAGTAACGGGCTAAACAAATATTTGTTTTACATTATATACCCTTTACTAGTGAATGACTAGTAAGAATTTAGAGTTAAGGATGAAAGGTTTCGTTCAAAGAGTCGTGTCTGTGGTACTATACAAAGTCAAAGTCAAACAACTCAAACAAACGCAAAGCCTAAACCAACACAAACGCAACTACTACTCCATTAACCATTTTATTTTTAATACATGAATGAATCTTAATTTCTTGGTATTTCTTCAATAACTTATTTATTTCAAATCTAAAAAGTATTCCATTTTAAGCCTTTCATCCATACACAAACTATTTTTTAAATTTAATTAACATTAAGTTTAAACGCACATTTATTATTACTATTACCAAGAATTCCTTTGGTTTTCAAGTCTATAGTGTATTCGTATAGTAAAACGGTGGTTTTACAACTAAAATTTTCTTATATTTATCATTCTGTTGAAAAAAAAGAATTATCTGAACACGCTCAGAACAACCCATAAACGTGCACAATTAGCACTTTCAAGAATAACTACCATGTTAAATGTGCATACAAGAAGTAAAAAAGATTAAAGTGAAACAATGAACACAAAAAAGCATTAAAAGGGTTTAACCATAATCTTTTGTAATAATGAGGACGAAACTCTGAGAGAATACATCGCTGTAACATTTAGAACATCTCTTTGCTCTAATTCTAACCTTTTTCTTCTGTATGAAGTCTTGTCAACTAAACCCAATGTAAAGTATAATCGTTTTCCTTGGAAGAAGGTTTTACAAAATCTTCTATAAAATTATCTTTTGAATCTAGTTTTATGATGATGGTTAACCATTTGAGAAAATTTATTGTAAATTGAACACAAAATATAAAATGTTACTAGAATTTTTTAAGGTTCAAAATTGTGAAATTTTTAACAACGAAAAAAAGGCTAGATTGTTTTTTCTATAATCATAACGATTTCATATGTACCTATAGTTTTTCATTATCAGAAAAAGAATTTGAACAAAATTGTACTTTTTGATTAAACCGTTTATTTTCTTGAAAGTCTAATAAGTTTGTAAGTTAGATTTTTTAAACAAAAATACGACTTTCTGTGACTATTAAATAAAAACTTCAATTATTATTCAACTTAAATGACCTTCTCATTAATGCATAGGGAATTGAAAAACAATTTTAATCATGTTATTAAAAGACAACAATTAAATTTTACAAGTTTTTAAACGATATCTTCAAGCAAATCAATTAACTTTATGCATGACGATCTTCAAAGTTAAATTAAGTTTTTTTTATACGAGACTTATTACACTATAGTTTTGATGATTGTCTTGACTATTGTTTTTTTCTTAAAAGCAATGTCATTTACTAATCACAACTATAAGTTTGTAATAGTTATAGTTATACTTATAATGAATTCAACAAGGCTTGATATTAATATTACATTATATTGTTGCCTTCAGGTTTTGCAGTTTTCCTGACTTTTGCCCATTTCCTTGAAATAATTGTCAATAATTAGGAATAAATTACATGCATGTTTACAAAAATACATCTAAAAATAATAAAATTATTCTAATCATCATACATCCTCATAAGAATCCAAACACAAAAACATATTACAACCCTAACCTGCTGGAACCCTTTGATAAAGAAGATAAAATTCTTATTGATAAAGTCATCTCTACTTATAACTTTAATCGGACGGTGAGAGATGAAGGATTTTCCATTGTGTGATTATTTTTATCCTTCGGCAATGATGATAAAGATGATGATCATGTTGATGATCATCACCATTATCATCATCACAATTATTACCAGAAGTTAGAATAAGTCATAACTAACAGGATTTACATCAGTTATCATTTGTTCAACCACGAATCTGCATGATATCACCATTAACAAGTACTTATTACTACTATGAACCCAAAACTTTGGATTTTATGGATGTATAGATGGATCAAGGAACATGGATCGACTTTTTGCATTAAAAATTCCATAAGCTATAAGCATATACACACAGACACAATAAATACCCTAAAGTTAATGGAGAATTGTTAACATTAATTTCAATTCATGTAGAGAACATGACATAGGAACATAATGATTTTGACTTTTGTGTTGCGTACGTATCAACATTTGACAAATCGACATCACGTTGCTTTTTCTTATTGAACATGATCAAGAAGAAACATCCATGAATGCAAAAGCAGGAATAACAAACATGTAACAATAATTATTGGAGAAGTTCATAATTAATTCCCCCTATTCATAGCTCACGGTTCATGTGCAAAAGATACTAAGAAGGGTGATTTGCTTATGTCACCCTTTTAATCATTATTGTTCTATGAACTAATGCTTATAAAGTCTATCCGAATGCAGTGTCTAATTTTCTGAATAATACACACACTATCTAAATGAATAGAAACAGAAACCCAGGCTTTTAAACAATTTAATCTTTAAGGTACTAGTTATTATAAAGTCTAGTCTAGAGCTAAGTATAGGTATGCATCATTTCACATGTGTATATCACATATCATCATGTTATCAAACAAAAGATGAGAAAGGGCTTATCATCAAGCCTTATGTAACTTGTATACTGTATTCCTTCGCTTATTCAAAACCTCTAACCACTCATCCAAAACCTTTTGTGTCCGAGTGTATTAAATAAAAGACTTCTATATAAGGACTTCAATTGAAACCTTTTGTCGATGTTGACAAGGGAATTTTTTTTAACAATTCTTGAAAATAAATCCCGAAAAAAAGCTTTTTGAGCTGCTGCTTCTGCTGTCCAGTTTTGCTTACTTTTTTGCTCGTTTCCCATTATAATGGGTGCCATGCCATTGATGATTGAAGTAGTGTTCCTATGGTTCCTTATTATGATCTCACATTCATACGGTTGGCAGATTTTATTCTATTTTCTATATAACTAGTTAGCTCTAATCTTTTGTTACATGTTTGATGATGAAACGAAGATGATGATGAAATTCATAGAAAAACTCTTATTAATAAGCTAATGGTCATGGACAAATTCCTCCGAAAGCTTAGAGGATTGATGAGGATTTCAAGGCTTTGCACCTTAATTAATCAGCTTTGAAAGGAGTATAAGCGACGGGACAATTGTAGGAAATCAAGACAGGCTTTTTAATTACGCCGTCATGTAGTAATCATATAATATTATAGTTTAGGAATTCAACTGGAAAGATAAGTACTGGTGACTGGCTTCAACTCATGTATGTCCTCTGTGGAATTCTGACTTGAAAATAATACCACAAAGAACTACCTACAGCTAATATTCACTACTTGTAAAGAAGATGCACCTGCATTGCAATAATTTAGAATTACATATAGAAAAATATTTTCATCAAGACTTTTCAGATACACGTCGACTTCTCCAATTAGAATATTTGCATAATTGTGGTAGATATATAGCTGAACTATCTAATAAGTACTAGTTTTGTTAATTATTACTTGGTTGTTTGTTAATACTTTTGCTTGCAGCTTTCCGAAGAAGGGTTTGGGTTGAAGCCGAAGAAGAATTTCCTTTACGTGATGGCATTTTTATTTTACTGAAGTAAAAACTAAATTTGTAGAATGAATGAATTATTTTACTTTTTTTGCATATAAAATACAATTTGTAAAGCTTGTTCAGTATTAGTGGTCCGTAGTGCAAAAAGGGGGTGGTGGTGGTTAAGGAAAATTTTGAATAACCACATTTCTAGAATTAGAATGAGATGTCGAGAGAGAGAAGAGAATTTAGTGACAGAAATTTCATTGTGTAGGAGGATGATTATTTTGAGTGAATCACTAATTGGTAGACAGCTGTGACATTTCAGATTAAGCAAATTAAGTTTGTTAAAGCTCTTCATGATCATTTTAAAATCAGCTTATGTAGCTTATAACGTTTCTAATGTAAAGTGGTCGTGTTTAATCTTCAATAGGGAATTGATATTCATTGTTCCTTCTACCTCACGCTCATATTCATACTCCTTTGTGCTTCCTAAACTTTGATTTTAGCTTAGAAGTTTTAGATAACAAGCTTAGTTACTACTTTATCTTATGCCCAACTGTCAGAAATTCTTGATGACATGACTGCAGCATTGCAATTTTGTGTAAATATACGCCATGTCATTGTCATTATTCTCGTTAGTAGAAGTGATTTAGCATTAGCATCTGTGTTTTGTATGATTACATTATGTATCCAGAAGTAGTAGTAGTACTTGTACTTGTGGTGAGTAAGTTGTAAGTATTTTGTAGAATATTTTATGCAAATTATCAAATGCTACTTATTGGTTTTAGGATTTCTTGTGAATGTACTGCATTTATTTTATAATTTCTTGTAAGCAAGCTCCAAAGAAACTTTGCTTTTTAGGAGAAATGTTCAGCTATCTGCAATGACGTCGATTTTTGCTAATTCAATCAGTTTACTTAAATTTAGTAAACAATGGAAGCCAACATAGATTACTCCTGAAATTCTGATCAAATATTTCCAAAACTTGAAGCCTAGCTGCAGCTGCTAAAACTTTTAAGCAAATACTATTTTTTTAAACATTTTATTATAATTGCAAAAGTCATAAAGGCTTTTGTACGTAATTACTGGTGACAAATCTCATAGTGAAGAAGTATGTAACTAATATGTATATATGTAATATGTATGCTTTGTAATAGGACAGAATGGGCTGCTATTTAGTCAGTGTTCATCTACCGATCTGCAGTTTTTGAATTGCATACAACGAGAGACAGCTATTTAAAGTTTCAATGCCTCACTGGTCACAAATGCACAAGTGACAAAACTAATCAGCAATATTGATAGAACTATATACGGTAATAATAATAATAATATATACTTTTTAGACTGTAGGGCTGAAGGACCGACGGGAGCAATGCCTTTTTAACGACGATGTAACACTACCATGAATCAAATGCTATTCATTAACAGACTGATGTAAAACTCAGTTGTTTGCGAATCTCATTTCCTTTGAAAGACCACCATCACCGAGTCGTTCTAGGATCTATACTAACAATAACTAAAGATTTTCATATTCGTTTTATCCAAAGAGACAATTCATGCATGAAGCTTTATTTCAGAAACGAAACTACAAGGCAGATTTCAAACCCGGTTATTTGGAATATACTATTAGGAACACTACTATTAAATTTGCTGTTAGAATCGACCAAACGGTTTATTCACTTAAGCATCAAATGAAAGTATGCATAAAGTCGTATGCATCGCATGGTTTTAAGATAATTTCGGTTAAATTTGTATCACTAGGATGAGATGAATACAACTTACAAGCTATTAAATAATCGTAGACGACTAAACTGGGCTATAATTTTCTGCAAAATTGTGTTTAGCAGGCGTCATAATGCTCAGAATAGCAGCATGTAAACCTTTGACCTTTAGGCAGGCTAAATGCTTCGTAAGTTACAGAGTCACATATATGTGAAAAATAATGCTCTATTTTGTAATACAGTAATATTTTGAACATTACACACAAGAACAAGTAATGACAGAGGACACAGTTAATCAATATTTTGGGCTTTTAATAGAAAATATGATGTAATACAACCAAAAACAAATTTAGGTGTGGATTTTTAAGAAAGTTATACAAAAAGGTTATTTTTTAAAGTATGTAGCTCATGTGAGTGGAATAACTGTGTCATAATGTTTATAGCGACTTTGAAAAATGAAACTTACAAAGTTCAAAAGAAAGTAACTCAATAAAACAAATATTTATGTATATTTTGACTTTTTGTATTTTTAAGCTAGAACTGTTCTAGATAGCCAGAGTAGAATTTAATATAAAAAAATTGGGGTGAAGAAGTAAATAATATTATTATTATTCACTTTGTATCATTATTATGATTACCAAGTAATAATATGAGAAATTTCCTAATCAAACTTTATATACATGATACTATGAATTATTCTATGGAAAAATATTGAATCTAATTTCTATGAAAAACCCTTAAAAACTATAAATTATACAAATATCCATCTCTACAAGAAAATAAAGCAGTAATTGATGTTCAAAGTCCACTCTATATGTAAAACAACACGAACCAAATGATGAAGATAGTCAACAGAAATACTATTTTACATAAAAACATCCTTTTATTGACAATACAAAATGAACGTGGGCATATGTGCTATTTCCCAACATTTATTTACTCAAGTGACAAGACACGAGCAAGAAGTTGTATTGATTCGCATAATAAATATATCACAAACTTACTTGATATCG
Organism: Isotoma viridis; assembly: GCA_034696425.1. Lineage (NCBI taxonomy): Eukaryota > Metazoa > Arthropoda > Collembola > Entomobryomorpha > Isotomidae > Isotoma > Isotoma viridis. The sequence continues at coordinate 11,194 of JAQGAA010000447.1, forward strand.
ACAACGATGCAATCCCCATGGATGAAGTTCACAGTATCTGACCCTAAAAGACACCGGACCTTTGTGGTTTAAAGGGTAATTCCATCGAAGAGAAGCCATCCGAAATCCTGCTTGGCCTTCTAAATTGTCAACTGTTGGTAATAGAACAAAAGCCTGATCGTTAAGACATAAACTAGCATCATTGTCATGGTTGGGTAGTCAACTATTAATTACAGATTGTCATGCATGTTCAACAAACACAAACATGTTGTGTACCTAATGACACTCAAGATAAGTAGATTCAGCATGCATGTCATTAATTTAATTCATGTGCATGAAATCAAGAGAATAAATATTTAAATTGGAGAAGTATCTACGTATAAAAAGAAATAACGCTTAAAAATTCCTCAATTTCTTTTATTTCAAGCCTTGACTTTGTCTTTGATGAATGAGTCTTTAGATTTTTTGTTAAAAAAAAATAATCCCTCTATTTCTATTCTGTATGAGTAGTAGTAGTTAGTGAGTGTAGGACTGAATAACTAATGATAATACAGTTGGTAAATTAGTAATACGGATACTGACACGAGAGAAGATTTATAATATAATAATTAATGTGAGCAAATTATCTTCGTCAAAGTAACGCTCTTGGCCAATACTGTGTAAAAATCATCATCATTCATACTTGCTTTTAATATAATTTTAACTATCCTTCCTTTTATTTACTTGTCTAAAAGAGAGTTGCTTATATAAATGTGCTTTATGTACCTTAATTGTTAATCCTTATTACATATCGTTTGTTGGAATTAAATCATCGGAGGTATTTACTGTTGTTGAATAACAAGGAAATTATAAGTCTCCATTTCAATAAATGTACTTAGGAGTTACGTATTATTAATCAATTAATAATCAAAGCCAGCTTGACTTCAAAGATTTAAGTACAATAGCAGACTAATACTAAACGAGCTTAATTGAAAATAACAAGGAAGCTGTTTATGAGATTTGGGATTTTGATATTTACGTAGGAGGATGACAAAAGTCTTTGAGTCTTTGAAATTAAAGAAGAGCTTGTCGGAGTGGTAGTAGGAGTAGCAAAATGTAGAGTGATATTTTGTCGAAAATTAATCTACTAAATTTAGATGTAAATAATGAATTACCTTTAACCTTTAGGAATTAGGGTAACTTTCAAAATGGTTAAAATCTCACAAGCTTATCCTTTTTGAATTAAAATCAAGTCAAAATCAAAACTACTATGCTACTCTGGTCATGTCCCGGACCCGGTGTACATCTACCCCGATCGTGATAATTACGTTGAAATAAAAGCGACCGTAATATAGATTTATATAGATTTGGACATGGGACTTAGGAGTAGAGGTTAGAGTTCACACGATGTTTTTCATTTAAAATATTTTTTAGAAAAAATGTCACAAAAATGATAAAACTTTTGAGCTTTAAGCCCCCTGCTGAAACAAGGATCCTACCATACGCAAAGTTATATTTTTACTTGTGAAAAAAACACTTGCATTTACATTTTTATGAAATAACTTTGAGCTTCAAGCACAAAATCAAAACTTACTTTGAACTCCACCGGATACATTTGCGATTGATAATGCCAATAAAACCATCAGCACCCATTTTGGTCTTCTCCGTTTAAAATCAGGAAATCTTGTAGTTTTCATTTTCCCGTTTCGGGAAGTTTCCGGAGATTCCAGCTAAACTTACAACCTGCAAAATTTCATATATAGTATTTAGAACACTGTCATCTTATTCAAATATTAAATTTATACATGCAAATAAAAAATTGCGTAACATAACTTTGTCGCATAAATACATAAATCCATATGATATCTTAAGATTGAGATTATCTGAACAGCATAGAACTCAAAAGCAATTACATTCGAGAAATGAAATTGCTCTGAGCTATGGCTTATTAAACCAATTAATAAATACCCTGCACCAACTTGATTTAACCATAAAAGTAAAGTTTTCGGCGTGTCTAACTAATTGTCTTTTATCTTAAGGATATGAACTTCTAAATGGATATAAAGATCAAGAAGTTTTAAAATCGTAGATTTCTGAAGCATAAACTGGAACGAAATGATCAACTCTCTAGAAGTTTATCCTAGCTCATGTAAAGTAACCCAAAGTATTAGTTTTAAGCTTAGGAAACAAGCTGAGACTCAGCATGGGATTAAATCTAGCTTATTAATGCCTTCAAGCTGAGAGAACGCATCTTATAGGCAATTGAAGATCTTGGAATAATGAAGATGCATGTGCAACAACAAGGCTATACAAAACAGAGTAACTATTTAATGTATGTAATTATGATTAAATATTATCATGGCTCATGATCTTCTAAAAATGATGCGGTATGATGTTAAATAATAAGTTGTTTGTTACGCCTTAGGCCAAGATTAATTATATGAAAACCGAAACTAGCAAAAATAGCTAGCAATTGGTGTACAATTATAGCACCTACTTAATAATGTATGTTGAGTTCATGTACACAAGTTACCAAAACATCATACGATCGGTTTTTGAACCAAAGATTTCAAATGTGATAAGAATATTCGCAAGATGAAGGAAGGAAGCCTTAAAAAGCATGTGAGTTCCGAATCTGGAGATACTGGAGAGAATAATTCTCATAAATTTTCTATGCCGAAGGAAATGGAGCAAATGGCTATAGGAAGTCTTAGCTTGATTTATTACACTCGGCTCTCTATCTCTTTCAATTCTAGGCTGTCCTTTTTCAACAAAAATGTCATTCCGGTTTAACTCTTTGCTGCAATAGATTATGATTTTCTGATATTAAAATGCCATATAGGAAAAAATCAAATATTTTTCAGATATTGAGATTAAGCTCGCTACACGTGTTAACATTTTAAAAGGCCTTCATTCACATTAATCTTGGTTGATATCATTCCTTTTTACACGGCTTTTTCAAGCAATACAAACATTCCTAGAATTTTTTATGTAACGCGTAGGTTCATTTGAAGATGATTTCCTTTGTCGTTCGACTATTTGTGAATGGTTATTTACCACATTAACAAGACATTATTTGAAGATCACACTACCAAAAGGAATCACCATTAAGGAAATCCTAATGCTATTAATTTAAAAAGAATTAAAATAGGGCTTATAAACACTTAATGATAGATTAACAAGATTAGCTAACAAGTAATCGAGAAACGACTAATATCCTAATTAATAACAAAAAGATTGAATGAAGATCTTGGGACATCTGTTAAATTAAAGAAGATTCATTCAAACCCACTCATAGCATTTTTGAATTAAAGCTTATAAGCAAAATCTGGGCCAAAAATTCTCAAGGTAGTCCTGTTAGGTGAGAAACCCATTTAATGCTCCAATAGTTTCCTCACTTGAGAAGATTCTATTTCTAAAGACACAGAAAACTCATGAACTAACTAACTGTTTTATTACATTAATCTTTGTTGAAATCACATCTCAGAAGAATAAAATGATATAAACCTGCCAATGAATCATTGTAAAACTAGATTAAGGATTTTATTTAAAATAATCATTTTTTACAAAGCTGGAAAGCAAATTTATTACTGTAACACGTGCTCATTTGATTAACTGACATCAATAATAAAACCATTTCAAAGTAAGGTAGTAGCACTAATACGTAAAAAATATATATTTTTTGGCTAAGATTCTCATCATTGCTTTTTGATGTTACGTCCTACTTATCCACTTTTGCCTTGTTGTCGTCGTTCAACTCGAGTTACTTATGTGGATTTGTGCTAACAACTACTAACTACAATTACTATCGAATACTACTTACTTCTAATACTACAATCTCTACGGATTATGAATGAACCTCAATGCGTAATCTTTTGTTTGTAGAAAACCTGATTTTACACAATAAAGGTGGGTTTATCACGCAAAATTTTTTGGCCATGTATTACACCATAACAATAAGATAATACAATGGTACAAAACAATGCTACGTGCTTTATAGCTAGATCCTAGATGAGAAAATAAGTAGAATCGAGCTAATAATTATAATTAATGGATTTTATTTATTAAAAACTTAAGCTTAAAGTATTAATAAATGCGTTTCCCAAGATGAGAAGTTTAAGCTCAGGCTAAACTGATAAGAATCGTAGTGAATTTGTAATCAGAATGACATAATAATGTTGTCAAGTAATAAATATAACATGTACGTATAATAGCATTGGTTAGTAATCTCGTGGCTTTTGAGCGTGATGACTGTTAGTGACATTACAAGAGACCCAAGTGATGTCCTTTTGTATTAGAATTGTTCAAGCATTCTCCTTTTGTGTTTGATGTGATTTGATCGTCTTTACGATTATGCTAAAAATGAATTAGAATATGCTTGATGCTTCTAATACCTAATATAAATGTGTAATTATTCCCAGCGGATTAAAAGTTGAAATTTCTCATAGGTTTACAACAACTCCACGTGTTAGGCAATAGGTCGTTGAGCTTTGTTCTACGAAATGCCACTTGTTTCTCAAAATCCATTTATTTCCCATAGTTTCCCAAATTCAGCAGAATGGACCTGTCACCATTCGTACTTGTTTTGCTTGTATATTCAGAAATTAACTAGAACACAATTAGGTAATAGGGGTCTCAGAAGAGCTTGTGGGTCGTGGATCCAATTTAATGAAAGGAAAGATGGTTGTTTACTTTATCTTGTTTTTGTCTTTCAAAAGTAAACAACATTGTGTTTGTGTGGGCTTTGTAATTATAAATAAATGAATAATTACTCTTTTATAAGATGTTTAAGACAGGGCGATCTAAATAATTATGGAAATAACTCCTGTTACGCAGTTTGCAATATATAACGTCAACGTGTATAATAAGAACATTCTCGGAGAGTAAATGGGTTAAAACATATAAAAAGTTTTCATTTCCTAGAAAAAATGTCGCACCTACAACCCAGTTGACATTTTCAAGTCAATTTACAAATGCCATGTTTAGACATTTCAAAAATAAATTCGAATTGGTTGTGCTTAAACCAAGGAAGAAGAAATTAGATTCTATACTATTGAATTGACAGTATGGATTAGAATTCCGATCAGAATAAAAACGCAAAGGTATCATATAAAAGCTAGTAAAAATGTCAACAATGTATGAAAAACACATTTATCATATTTTTGTGAGAAATAAATCATGTCAAGATTCCCTTAAGAATAAGAGCTCGTCGTCGGCTTTGCTTGAAGTAGATGTGTGGAATACAGTTGACAAGTTTTTTTTGGTACGGTTGACGGTAGTGGTAGTGGTAGTAGTAGTAAAACTTGAGTAAAAAAGATTCATTCTTCTAAAACTTGCTGTGTACCATAAGGATTAACATTTTGCTTCATTTTCAGATTGGATTTAGTATAGAGTATAAGTGTTACATCAGTTACATACAACAACCTAAAGTACATTAAGCAATAGTATAACATTATTATGATAGAGTGTGATTAATTCTTTCATCTGTAAGATTTAAGATTTCATTCAAAATGGTTTTGAATGGCAGACACAAACACACTACTGCTATTTTAAGGATTTTTTTTTGACAAAACTTGAAATTCATGTCAAGTGTAGAATCTAGGTAAGCTAGTATTATTAAGATGGTAGTACGGGAAAGTAAATATTTACTAGAAGTATTATTATTCTAGCATACAATACATCTTTTAGAACTGTCACACCTTTCTTTTGTTGGGGCTTAATAACAAGAGCAAAATTCAAGTTTATGCAAACCTTGTAACCTTAATTAATAATTTTTATTTGTGGTTGGCAAACAGCATTAGGAAAGGCTATAATTAATCGCACGATAGTTTTAGGGAATAAGGTTGGTCAAAAAATAAGAGACTACCTAAATCTAAATATTTTTTGTACGAACCAAGGAAAATCTACAATAATCTTCAGTAATCTGCGGAGATAATAATTTATTTTTATGGTTACAATTTAAGGAATAAGCCACTCGTGCCAATCATTATTACTTACAAGCTTTCTATAGTAATCAATATGATAATTTTTTTGGGTTTCATCCGAAGTTGGTATTCTAGTTTTAAAATGATGACGCATGTATATTTATGAAGCATATTTAAAAATATCTAATTTTGACCACAAAACCAATCCCTACTTTACTACAGCTACAACTACTACTACGTACTTAGGTACTTTTTTTAAAATTTATGTGCGTTCAGGAAAAAAAAGATGGTATGCAAAATGATCGGACAATAGACCTTTTTGTGGTAGCTTTTTTTTACTTATTTTAAAGGGCGCACGTTTACATCATCAACTTTAATGCCTATTGTATTATTCAAGAAGATCAGTACAAGTGAATAATACAAGTACAAGTAATAATACAAGAATAATAAGAAACATATTGTGGGAAAAGGTCAATATTCGCTATAAATCTAGAAAACAGTCACGCTATGGGTTTTGCCTTGTCAAATTTTTTAACAACTTTTATGGATTGATGATACCACTGATGTTTAAGGATAAAGAATGAGAGTAGTGTCTAGTCGTAGTGGCTGAGTAGTAGTAAGTAGTAATAGTTGTAGTGGTGACTCCAGTTTAATAAGAGTTACCCTTACAAGTTAACCAGAAGTATTAAATTCCGCACAATCTGGTATACTTGGTGGTAATACACACACAATCAATTTATCTCTTGGGAATCTCATGCCATCCATTGTTTTCTTATTCTTTTGTTGTTTTTACTATCATCGTTTATCTTCATTACCAACTTGTTCATCAGTGAGTGATCAGATAAGCACATGCAAATAAAGTGATGAAGCAGTAAATAATTCTGTGTAGATTCTAAAGATGCCAAGAAGATGTATGGAATGAATTACTTAAACTGTAGAAAACCTTAGATATGCTGATGATTTTATACAAATTATCGGCAAGATGTCAGAGAAAGGTTTGGGTATTGTATGGGGTTTCTTTCAGCTTTGAGGGGAAAATTCATTTTTCATCAAATGCTCATCCCACAGTTAAGAAATATTATCAAGGCCACAAGGGCCATTAGTTATCTTTAAGTTGGTAAATCCGGAATAGGTCAAGTGATGTAAATTGCATTTCGGGATGTAAAAGGCTAGACTGATCTATATGGAATCAGTGTGGCTCAGTGCCAAGAGCATGTCAAGATAAAGAGCAGTTTAAGGCCACTAGAAGTTGGTGATGTGTACTTTGATCAAAAGTATACTTGTCGTGGGTTGACAAAAGTTGTATTTTTAATAAAACCGATTGTGCACAGAAAATTTTTAGATTGGTATTATGATTCATTATAAGACCTAATCAAAAACTCTTTCATGTAAGTTTACTGAAGGCTTAAAAATACGCCTTCTTGTTATTATTACGACTTGAACCGAACTTGTTGTTCCAAAAAGGTAATAAAATTTTCTCAAATGGTGAAAGCACTGTACATGCAAAATGACAATGTAATTTTTGTCATTGATCTAAATGTAGAAAACATTTCTTGGAAACAAACCCCTATAAAATTTCCCAAGTAAATACTTTTGCGGAGCATTGCCATCATTTTATTGTTTTCTCTTTAGACAAAAGTACCAAATGTTACCGATAAGGGTAAAAAATTAAGCTTAATTTATTTGTTTGTTTTCAAATATTTGAAAAAACTTCTAAGAAACTTTCATCAAACTCAAATTACTTTTGAATAAGTATTAATTGAGAATAACACTGAAAATAATCTAATATATAGCGTTATTTTATTATTGAGTACAAATACTTGTGAAAGATAAGAATTTTAATATTATGCGGAAAGAGATGAAATAAGTGTTATTATCAACATAAATGAAGCAACACTTTTTAATGTTAAGTCATTTGGAAAATAATATCTTTTGAAGATTAATAATAAAGTTACCATGATGCATTATGGTAAAAAAAGTCTTTTTTGAATAATCAAGATTCACACACACCAACGTAACAACGTGTGATTATTATTATTACCTATTACTATTACTTGTCTTTGTGGTGGTATGGGTTGGGTGCAATCATATTTTAAAACTAGTAACTGCTAACTAAGCTGTTATAAAGTATTGGGAACATTGATGTAAATTTGTGTCATTTATAGTAAAAAAAAACTAGTATGACGCTCTACTTTTTGCACAGCATGATAATATGATATATTATTATGCATGCACATTGCACTAAAGCTACGTCCTCAAAATATTAGATACAAGAATTTATACTCTGTCTAGCAAAAAGAAGGCTTGTCATAATATCAGTTTCATCGTCTTGCAGAAAAACACGTTTTTCGAGATGGTATCTAGCATCCGTGAGAAATACTTTATTCGCTTTTCGCTTATTCCATATTTTTATTGGATTGTGTGTATTACATACCTAAATTTTGGGAAGACGGTACAATTACCTTATGAACGAAGGAACACACGTTTGAGTTTTACTTTCAGATTACACTTTCTCAGGAAGTTTAGAGAAATGAAAACTGATACTTGAACATGCTACCCATGTTTTTCCATAATGAATACAATATGCTGCGACTGCAAACAAACATGGGAGGATTTCAGACTCAGAGGACGTAAGGGGTGTTATTATGGTTCCAATTAAAATTTTTAAATTGATGTGGTCCCAACCCATTCCGTGCAAAACTTACTACAAACCTAGAAATAAAATTGAGTAGGATGGTAGGGTGTTATCCATAAACATTAAATGCATTAAAGTACCTAAAATTGAAATGTGTAATAAGTATAGTAATGAAATAAAGTTTTTTTATGTAAAAATAAATGGTGACCTTTGAAATTTTGAAAAAAAACACAACTTTCGGTAAATTTAAATTCACAGTATTTTATTTTATGACAATAATAATGATCACAGTTAAGCAATTTAAATGCAATAAGTGAGATGAAAATTACTTAAAAAAAATATATAGTAAGGAACTCTACCTGAGATGATCTTATATGAGAGAATGTATTATATATATTGAAACCCATGTTCCCAAGAGGAGACCACTTTTACGCAAAAAATGCTATTTATCTCCCGTATGTTGTGTGAAACCTTAAAAAAGGTATTTTTTCAATGGGAATTTGTTGGTGAACTTTAGTATGCATGACTGTGCCATTATATGTATGTATCTATGATGATGATGATGATAGTTTAAAGACGGGCAACAATTGCAAAAGTTTCTATTGTAGTGGCCTTTTGCCAGGTGTACACTGTTCCTTATTCTATGTAATCATTCTATTCATTCTTTTCTTGTAAATATTTTCCTGAATTAAAAGGACCACTTGCTGACATATCGTCTTGGGTTTTGACTTTTAGAGTCAGGCAAAACCATTACCAAGAAGCGAATGGCCTGTTCATTGGTCACAGAATTATATTTAGAATACAATGAACAAGATTACAAGAATAACTACGATTCTACAATGTCGAATGTCATGTCATCATGATGTATGCATTCAGTAGGAGAATTTAGGTGCAATTTTCTTAAAAAATCTCTCTGCGTAACTTTTATTTTGAGCTAAAATGGCCCCTGTCTAATTTGCGCTTTGTAATTGCTCTGGATAACCATAAAGTTTGTCTTGTTAAAAATATCTACCTATTTTTTGGAGATTATTATCAGTAATCCGAAGTAGCTAATTGATGTTTCGAAGCAAAATCAAAACGATTTATTTGCTTATATACCTATTTGGTTTGATTACAGTGCTTTAGTTTGAAGATACACAGAGATTACCTATAAATGTCTTAGATAAAAGAAACTCCACGAAAGAAATGATCTTATTGCATGTCAACTGATAGTTTACAACTTAAAGCCTTCCGTCTTGGTCACCCTGATCCTGATCACTCCATTTGTTCTTTCCCTATGGAATCTAACCATATCTACTGCAAATAGTGAAGGCGTCGAATTGTAACTTATTATTAATGCACATTATTATTTACACATGCATGACACAGACCTGACTCGCCCAACTGGATTTGACAATCTGATTTTGGACAAGTGCTTTTTTATATGTCCTGTGTAAACCAGATAAAGATGTAATATAAAGAGAAAAATCAAATCGAATTTATTTTTTAATATATTATACGAACACCCCATATACTCAAACACACATACATGAACACGTCCGACCAATTCTCATAACTTGAGAGCTTCCTCAGCTAACAAAATTCAAGCCGATTAAAGTCAGTAAATCATGTGTAAGCCACAATTTACTAGTGAATTACTTGACACTATATACAATACTATCCTGAACTTGGTTTTGGTTGGTGTCAAATATTACAAGAATAATACCTAAGTATTTTGACTCTGACGTGAAATCTTATAGTTCACTGAACGCCAAGAAAAACCAATTCTGCTGTATTATTCTACGACACTCTGAACTTTGCATTTACTTCAGGCTAAAATCGACTAAAATGTGGTACACTTTTTCAATCTGGAAATAGAAATACCTTCTTGAGACATCTGGATTGAAAAAAAAAGTTCTGTATTTAATGATAAGGCTTCCTCAATACTCTCGATAAGATCAAAGCCAAAAACTACGACTTATTGAAAACTCTATATTTATAAACTTCTGAAAATTTATCTCATAATATTATGTTTACTGTTGTTATACTTCTTAAACTATTTATGACTCTACCTGGTATAATATAATATGCTCATGGTGACATGCAAAGGTCAACCATTACTCGTGTTGGGAAAAGTTATGCATTTTTAAGATCTCCCAAGATGCTAGCATTACTATACCGAAGGTTATGAACATTCTCATTTCCCATATGTGTACTCTTTTACCTTGATACTTTGAGAAAAATTGAATCACATAAGGTAAAAATTCTCTAATAAAAATAAAAATGCTAAAGCACAAAGTATCAAACTGCCCTTACCGTCCAAGTCGCTTTATACTGAACTCAATTCGAGAGCTCAAAGATATCTTTCTCGAGTCTCAACAGTCTTTGCCTTTTTTGTTAGGGCAACTGGAGAAAATCAATACGGAAGTAGTACTGGGCCGTATACGTGTGTATCCTTATACCCCTCTCTTCAAGGTATTTATTGACTGTCGATGTCCCTTCTGATGCTTGTCAACGCGTTTTTCTTCTTCCTAATGTTAAGTGTCACTAGGTACTGTCTGACAACTAAAAAAATTGTAGATAAGACACTCAAGCAAAAAGGGCACTGAAGACCGAAGAGGTTGTCTTTGAGACACAAAAGGTTTTATTATATCACATTGAAATATTGGACACTAAGCGACAAGAGCTTTCTCGTAGAAATTCAAATGTATAGCTTTTTTCCTCATTCAAGTCATAACGTTTGAAAGCTTGCTTCCAGTCATTTTAAACTTACACAAGTCTCTATATATATTATATGCACTCAAATTCTCAAATCTTCTATTTCGACACTTGTGTAACCAAAAGCCCACAATCTTTGTGAACTTTGGTGTATGAACTGACGTACACGTTATCCCACCCAACAAAGTTACTCACCA
>JAQGAA010000448.1:0-22600 GCA_034696425.1 Isotoma viridis
TATTGCCCAAGGTGGAGTCTTGCCCAATATCCAAGCTGTCCTCCTCCCAAAGAAAACCGAAAAGAAGTCTGCTTAAATCCCAATACTTGACATACCCAAACCCAACGGCCCTTTTAAGGGCCACCATTTTCTCCAAAGAGCATTTTTTATTATACTTCGCTGCTGATACTTTTTCACTTTCCAGAAGGGTTTATTCAGTGAAAATAGCATAATATGACTCGAAATCGCATAATAATTTTGGACACACCATTTCGATTTCAATATGCAGGCTCACTTATTCCATGTAACGGTTCATGATATATTTTGTTTAATCATGATCTAGAATTGAAGATATGCTTGAAAAGCTAATGTGTAATTTACCATTATTAGCGTCATTAGTTAACAAACATTTAAAAAAAGCTTTATAAGTCTTATTACTCTTAGAATTACACCATATACCATCTAGACAAAGACATCAATTGATGAACTTTTTTTTCATTTTTGAATGCATTTAGTACACAGATATGGTTCAAACACAAATGTTTTTTTTCTCAGATAAATCCTGACCAACTGCACTTGCATAAAATTAATTGATGAAAAACTACTACATACTAAAAAAAGCAATACACCAGTTTTTTTTTGTTTTTATGCTGAACTTAATCGGTAGTAATTGCTTATCAATGCGCATACAAAAATTTCTGATAATACGTGCTTATGATACCATTCAAAAAATCTGTTCATGCCTCTAGAGTCTAGTCGATGTTTAAAAGTTAAAGATAAAATTTTTATCCAAAATGGTAATCGGTCTATAAAATTGGGAATGCTCAATGTCCAATTTGTTCAAAGACATAAATAAAAAGTAATTTCAAAATTTGTAGGATGGAAGGAAAGGAAAGAGATGAATCTGTCAGGCAGATTAATCACTTGTAATATCACATTATATAGTTTACAATTGATAAGCACTACTAAAAACAGTTTAAATGTAATTGTTCTACTATAACTAAAAAAATAAAAGAACATTTCTGTATTATTTCCGAGCGTATTTATATTTGTATATGTGATAACATATTATGATTGTTTATTGGGCTTCCGTCCTGACTTTATTACAGTAATTTGTAATATTTCCTGAATAATATTCGTTCTTAAATGCCAATACAGACAAGCCAGGGAGCAACGGTCAGGAAGTTAAATCTTAAATAATTAATCTTTCCAACTGCTTGTAAAACATTGACTATTGAACAAATCTTATTTGTTTTTTAATTGGAGCAATTATATGTATTTTTGTTAACAATATTGACTTGATATTTGATACTGGGAGTGATATGAACTTCCATGTCACATTCAATTTCAATAGAATTGAATCCGGATCTCAATCTAGCATTATTGATACAAGTTGTCGTTCTTGCATACCAAAATGAGCCCATAAGACAGTCTTTATATTTCTTTAAACACTCTAATTAAACATTCCATGAATTGGAATTTTTTAAGATTTTTATTCTAAAATTTTTATGCTTGGAATATATCGTAGAATTATGCAGTGTACAACCATATAGCAGTATAGAAATGTAAAAGCTTTTGCAACATTATTGCATTTTCTAGCAAAGCGTATTAATGTTTTACGATGATGTTCCTAAAAATTTAGCTGGCTGGACATGATTGACCATAGTTTAGTTTATGCTAATAACATATCCAATGCTCTGATTGAGTCTTATTGGCATTTCATTCATAAATTTATTTTATTGACACATTTTCAGAAAAAATCATTTCTTGCACTTTCATACCCCACTCCTGTTCTGATCCCGATTCCAGCGACTTATTTCATCACTGAATCTAAAACACACAATGCAAACAATTTACATAACTATTTATTTTTAAATTGAACCCTTTGAACCCTTTAGAGACACTTGCAGCCTAGTTCATTGAACTGTCTTCAACTGTTATTCCCCAACTCTTAAGAAATTAACCCACACACAAAAGAAAGTTCCTGTGACTGTTGTGACATTAAAAAAGTAATAGAACTCTAGCAAGTAAAATACTAATGCAACATCTTCAACCTCCTAATTATAATTGTATATTTTTCACTGAAAGTCTGCTGTAGAAAAATATTTCATAGTAAAAAAATATATTGCGAAACTTAACAAGAATTAAGTTGCCAATTTATATTATTACTATTACAAATAGGGCTTTTTCGATGTCTTCATGTATTGGAAAAACTTCGTTGTTCACAATCGAAATGAACTACATTCACACTGGAAGTTCCTTTCGACCCATTGTATTTTTTTATGTGGCTATGGATTGCCAACAATGCCAACTAAGAAACTGAATTCGTTTTATGATTTCACTTCTTTTTTTTTCACATCATGATAAAATACAATTCAAAATAGTTTTATATCATAATATCATTACAAAAATGAATTCCAATTTAAAAAATATATTTTGAAGAATTAATAAGTTTCTACATCAATTTTATATTTTGTCGAATAAAACATAAAATTGTTTCGACCTTTGTCCTCCGATGTTTACCTAAAGGTTTGTCATTTCATATCATTCGCATTCTGTACTAAAGCTAACAATGTTTACCCAAAGGCTTTTACATAATACATTAATGCAAAACAATACAATCATTATGAAATAAATTACATGCTGACAATATATACTCATGACTAGAAAAAAACTAGAAAAAACTTGACTTTTCAAACAGATTATCCACAAGAAACTAGAACAGATTAAAATTTTAAAATCTTTCATACTCACGTCACAAGACATACTCATAACTTAAGAATTTTCTTATGTACACATGAACTCAGCAATCTTCAAACTGTTAACCCAATAATTCCAAATTCAAATCCTTTTGTGTAAAAAAATACTATTGACTCAAAACAAACCAGCTACATTTCAATAAAGTCCTACTATGTTTGACAATATCTTATGTCCTTATCAATAATTCCTTAACTTCAAAACATGATTAATAAACGAAAAATGTTCCTGGTTTCTTTTACATTCTTCGATCTTTCTACTCTCTCAAAACTAATAAGACTGACTAATAATATTGATATTTCTCAGCTTTATTAGATTACGAGACCGAGGACCATTCACAAATCAAATACAGTTAATCTTTTTAAGCATTTAGTAAGAACTAAGTATTATGATACACAGGGCTGCAACCTGCATGTTAGCAACTTTGTTGTTCATAACAGTAAAATATACGTCTGTCCGAGAATGCCTTTAAATTCATTATGTCCAGTGTGAAATACTGAATGAATTGAAACAACTTTTATTGTGGAAGACCCTTTTTCCTTTAATCCTTGATCTTCTTCAGAATCTCCTATTCATTTTTATCTACTATAACCGTAGACAAAAGATTGTAATCTCTTACTATAGAAATTGTGATATCGTTCATTTTTCCGTAGAGTAATATAGTAGCCAATGTGACCTTTGTCACTTGCTAGTTTATGATGACCAACTTAGATTCTTTTCCAGCTTCCTACATACCCATGATTCATGCTCATGTCCCTTACAAAATACTACTTAAATCAAAGTTCACTAAACTCTAACAAGTTTGTTTAGGTATGCCTTAACACAAGTAACGTGTACGAAGAAGACAAAATTAATGAAGGAAGAATTATCATTTTTCAGAGGATATAAAAACCAAAAGACGAGGTCAGGAGTGCTTTATAGTTTAACTTGCTTCTGAAGGGGCAGTTTGTCCGTAGATCGTACAATTAAATTATAGTATTCATTTTATTTCCAACAAAAGCCACAGAATAGTTTTTTTTAGTTTTAACTTATTTAGGGCCGATGAAGTTTTAGCAAATAAAGCATTTTAATTATATTTAAGTGCAATACTTCCAATTTAGTTTTTAATGCGTATTTTAAAAAATACTGAAGCTATGTATCGTTTTCTTGTGTTAGTAATTGTCTACTGGACAATTTTCAATCAAGCGACTGAAGTAAATGCTAATGGTTCTGATCCCACGCTGAAGTTGGTTCAAGTGGTAAGTTTCTTTTGTTTATAACACATTTAAATCAGATTTCAAACACCGGTATTTTTATGCCATTTTTTTAATGAGAGATAACTTTCACATTAAATTTTATTTATTTTCCTGGAGCTTAAGTTTTTTTTAATTTTCAAAACAAGATTTTAAACTTAACGCCTAAAATTACTAAAAAGAAGTTTTAAAGGTTTATTATTATTTTTATAGTACAATTTTCAATAATCCGTAATTTTAAAACCAATTTAGAAATAATTTTATCAATCAATCAGAAACTCCATAAAAGATCATGCATTCATTAACAAAAATACAAAGTTATCGGAGGTTTAAATGATTTTTTTTAAATATGAGAATTTGAAACAAAAATTCAATAACTACTGCCATTAAATCCCTGCATTGTTGTAGCTTAATTGTAACTTATTTTGTATTTCAACTGTTTAGCTATTCAGACATGGAGACCGTGCACCCACCAATACTTACCCCAAGGACTCTTACTGGAACAACGGTACTATCTGGCCCGAAGGAATGGCTCAGCTAACAAGTGTAAGTACCCTTAGTGTGCTCTGTTATTGGCCTGATATTAAGTCCAATTAGGGATGAGAAATATTAAGCTAATTATTCAATTAGTATTCCTCATTTCTCAAGTCCATTGTTTTAAAATGAGTTTTGATATTATTTTTTCAGATTGGGAAAATGCAGCAATACCAGTTGGGACAGTTTTTGAGGAAAAGATACAATAAGTTCATGGGTCCAAAGTACAACCGTGAGGAATTATTTGTCGTGAGTTCGGACATGGACAGGACTATCATGAGCTTGGAGTCTAATTTAGCTGGACTCTACCCCCCGATGAAGAAATGGAACCCTACTTTAGCCTGGCAACCTATCCCTCTTCGAACTATTCCTCGAAAAGTTGATTCGGTATGTCAATCAAATTTATTATATTTGTTTGCACATAAAGTAATTTTTATCAAACATGCCAATTTGTCCATTTTTATCTCCTTTCCAAACACTTTCGTTTCAAATACTTGCAATCCGTCTAACTTATAACGAGTCAAATTTCGAATATCATTATAATCAGCGTTGAAAATTCTGAATTCAATATTTTATTTTTTGTTTTAATTTTCAGTATTTGCACTCTGATGCCAGATGCCCGAAATTTGACAGAATTCACCGAGATTTTTTGCAAAATTCAGATGTGATCACACAACTAAATGAGGAGCATCGAGATTTCATCAAGTTTTTGGCTGAACAATCTGGACTAACTAAAGCAACCACTGTCAAAGAAATTCTTGTTTTACAAGACATTTTACTCGTACAGGTATAAATTTACTTTTTAATTTTACATACAACCTTAAAGCAAACCTTCTGCATTTATATCCTTCTTAACTAAATCCTACCACCGTGAATAGACACAAAGTTAATTAGTAATACTCGAATTTAAAACATTTTTTTAAATCAATTTTTATTTCTAATAATTTCCAGTCTATTCACAATCTAACAATTCCCAAGTGGGGAAAAGAAGCCCTGCCATTACTGAATTCTCTTCAAGCACAAGAAAACACCTGGAGCACTTACACCGACGAAATGAAGCGACTTAAAGGAGGACCTCTTCTCAAACTTCTTACCCACAACATGTTAACCAAGGCCGAGAAATTTAACCTATTGACCTCATCTTACGAAGACAGCTCCGTGTCTGTGGGTAAAGCTGGAAGAAAAAGTAAAATGCTTATGTTCTCTGCCCATGACGCCACACTATGCCGAATTATGAACACTATGGGTATCTTCCAACCTCATCTACCTCCTTATGCCGCTGCCCTTATCATTGAGCTTCACTCTAATGGGTCATCTCTGGAAGATCACTACGTCGAGGTTTGATAATAATAATCCTTCTTATAATCTAATTTTAAAATTTTGCAAACTTTACAAATGTAAACTAATTTTTCAAAACTATTGTTTAGATTTATTACAGAAATGATACAACTACCAGTCCCTACCAATTGCAAACCCCAGGATGTAGTATCCCGTGCAAACTTACTGAATTCATTAAACTCAATGAACACTTAATCCCCTCTGATTGGGCCAAAGAGTGCCAAGACGATACTTCCCTTTTTAACTCCCGGCCTTTGATGTCTATGACCCCAACCTTTTACCCTACCAGTGTATCGACAACACAACCCCAACCCGATAAGCACTTTTGCTTTACCTTTCATGATGGACTTAGTAAGTTTTTATATTCATTCCATATTTTTTAGTTATGAGCAAAATGTATGCATTTTTCCCTTTAAAGTCTTTGAAAGATCGTTAGTTCATTTTTAGTTTTCATTTTAACTCGAATTCTCAGTTCTTTTTTTAAAAATTAAAAACAAATTACGATAATTCCCCAAAAAAACCGTTCATAGAAGTTTTTGCGAATTTAAAAAACATTTTTATTCAAAAGCCTAACATTTTTAATGTTTTTACAGATTACTTTTGGATGCTATTCATTCTCCTCACCGCACTCATTGTGGTTGTGTGGTTCAGCTTTCAAATCGCTAACTACGTCAGTGGCAACGGACGATTCCTTCGCTATGGATCACGTCCTGCATATGAAAGAATTTAAATGTAAAATGTCACAGAGTAGTGCTGGGTTCGACATTGACCCTGACTTTAATTCCCTTGACAGAAGTAGTAGAGCGTGACATGAGACATCACATAAAATTTTTAAAAAATACAAAAAAATATATCATTCCAATTTTTTGATTGTGCTTATTGATGAATGATGACTCAACTTTTTTTATTTATCTATTTTTTCTTTTTATTGCCAAACTGGCCGTTTATTTTATTGTGTTCAAATATATGATGAATACTTTTCAATTCTATTTAGTTAATACGAAATGATTTTTGTTGAAGATTATTAGCAGCTTGGATGTTTGTGTAACTTGAATTTATTTTTTACGAAAAAGCAATAGAGTATGTATATGCTTTGCGTAACTTTTCATTATAATGCTGTATTGGTTAAATATATGAGTCAAGTTCGAAATAAAAATTCCAAACAATTAAACAACTTAATTATATTTATAGTCAACTCTGAATATTTTCATTACTTTTGCATTACATCCTACTTCACATTACATTGCATATTGCTCCGTCACCTTCATAGATTCAACCATTCAGTCAGATTTCACATGAATATAGAAAAGTTGTATTATTAAAAAGAATCGTAGATTCTTTTTTATGGGAAGGCCCATGCCATGGCTTCCATTATATTAATCTATTAATTTTTACTCGATAAAACTTTCGATAGGTTGCATCACTTGCATAGATTCACTTAAAACTTAATTAGTACAACATTTTTTATGGGCTCTGTCTCAGTCAGACATGATTGAAATTTTGGGTGAGTCGGACCGTCCTTAAAGGTCAAGGGCCATGAATCTACGACCCTTTGTTATAATTTGTTTATATTTTTTCTTATATTTATTAGAACCCCATATTATTATTTCATAAATGTAACTTTTTAAGCAAGTTATTTAACATTAAGACATTAGGGACGTATAAACTCATAAAATATACAGAAACCTAACCTAACCTAACCTTAGGGTTCCAAATGAAGCTCGTCAGTATAAATTTGTGTACATATTATCATTAGAAATTCCAACCTGGTAGATTATATCTTGTTAGCATATTACCTTTAATTGATTTAGGTCGTACACCTGCCTATAATATGTTGAGTTGATCGAAAAAAGATAAATTACTTCCCATTTGCTCTACGTTAGCTATCATGAATATGAGCCATAGAGCAAAATCTCATGTCCATAAGAGCCTAAGTAAATCATACACATTTTTCGATGAACACAACACGGCTCGGGTGCTCAAAGTCCTTTTATATCCATCATACGACCCGACCCGCCTATATGGTTATATTCAGTACTTATTCCATCTATATAGCAGTTTCAGTTGTTTGTTAGTGTTTCTCTGAATCATTGTGCTGCTGGATGTCTGTCTTGCTTTATTGCTGCTGTTCCACAACCACAATTTCACATCTTTTTTTTAAACCTTATTAAAATACTACACATTTTGCTAATTAAAACGCTTCACAATTAATATATTGCATTTTAATTACGAATTCAAAATTTAAGTTTTCGCGCGATTTTTGAATTTTTACTATTTTGACCTTTGACCTTATAATTATAGTTTGCAGTGTTTTTTTACACTACAACTACAGTCACTACAGTGCATTCAGTATAATTAGTATTTTAAAATATTCACAAAAATTCAAAATCTATCAATTTATTTAACCCTTTGAACTTTGACCCAATTGTAAAAAATACCGCATTTCGTGTCACACGACACACGATGTCCGCAATGGAGGGTGAAACAGGGATGGCGCCACATGTCAATGACATGGACGTTGGGGAAGAGGTCACAATCAGTACTAGTAGTGATGAGGAGGCTCTCGTATTAAATGTTGATGCAGTCGGGATTGCCAAAGACATACTCGCTTCCATCGATCCTGGAAATGAAATTGAAATAGATGACATCGATGACGACAACAACATTCCTGAATTCTCCCCATATAAAAAGAAAAAAAGCACAATTGACTGTAAGGATCTGAATGGTGCACCTGATAAAACCGAAATTTTGAGCTCAGAAAATGTTGATGCAGTCGGGATTGCCAAAGACATACTCGCTTCCATCGATCCTGGAAATGAAATTGAAATAGATGACATCGATGACGACAACAACATTCCTGAATTCTCCCCATATAAAAAGAAAAAAAGCACAATTGACTGTAAGGATCTGAATGGTGCACCTGATAAAACCGAAATTTTGAGCTCAGAAAACAAAGAAAATTTGTCTCGGGGTGTGCCAACTCGTGTTTCTTTAAAAGAACTTGAGGCCTTAATTTTACGAAAAGTAGTTGAAGCTGTTGTCCTACATACCCAAGTGGGGAACTATCGAACGAAAGTCAAGGTAATTCAGGCTCTGAATGACCGAATGCATCAAAAGCTTAGCCACTTCCAGAAGCAGGTTGAAGAAATGAGCAGAGCTCTAAAGCTCCTACTAGATAACTATAACCGAGACCCTAGCAGTCAGGAACCAAAAAAGCGAGCACCACCGATTAAGTTCT
Source organism: Isotoma viridis (assembly GCA_034696425.1). NCBI lineage: Eukaryota > Metazoa > Arthropoda > Collembola > Entomobryomorpha > Isotomidae > Isotoma > Isotoma viridis. The sequence continues at coordinate 9,079 of JAQGAA010000448.1, forward strand.
TCCGATCAGTGGGATTGCAAGTAGAAATTGAACCACCATACAAAAATGGTCCTTGCAAAATCATACATGTTAGCAAAGAACAACCCATGAATGGTCTAAAAATGTCGAAGGGTGCGGCCTTCAACACATCAGCAAGTCCACGGTCCGTGCGTAAAGGCTCTGAAGAAAATGATTTATCTGGAAAACAAGTCCCCGTGAATTCTTCTCAGACGTCTGGAGTTTTGAAAAATGCAGCATCTGGACAGCGAAATTCATTAACGGTTCAGGTTTCGCCAGATACTCCTACAGTAGTCGATTTGACTGAAGATCAGAATCTTGTGTTGACTACAGCTAATGCAGGAGCTCAACAATATCGAATTCTTAATCCATCGAACCAATCAGCTCAGATTATACCTACAGGACAAACATACCAAATGATTTCTTCTCAAGCAGGCCAAGCCAGACCGTATATATTGGCCCAAAACTTGTCCACGGTGATTGCCCAACAACAAAAACCCGTTCAAACGTATGTGTTTAGAAATATTGCCCCAAAACCAAATTCCACAACAACTTTTGCGCAGACGCGCCCCTCAATCGCAGTTAGACCCACATCCAGTATTCTGCAGTCTTCTGGACCACCCAAAGTGGCAGCAGCAATAGGAACAATGATGCGAGCTCCATCTCCATCTCAAGGAGCTGTAGTTTCTGTTAAAAAATTCCAACTACCCCCTTTGCCTCCGATGACTTCAATCAGCGCCCAGCCACAACGTATTTTTGTAAAAGATCTCCTTCCGCGCCCTGCGTTGATCTTAACTGAGCAAGCAGACGGAATAGTGCTATCCTGGACGATGAAACTGACTCCTATGCACGCCGACATATCATCATATCAAATTTTTGCCTGCCAAGAGTTATTAGCGACAGCAACTTCCCCAGGAAAAGTATCAGTCTGGAAGAAAGTAGGAGATGTTAAAGCATTGCCATTGCCCATGGCTTGCACACTCTCACAGGTAAAACTATTTTACTCAAGTTTTCATAGATTTGTTTGAATTATAAATGCTTAAAAGTTTTAACTGTTTTTAGTTCACACAAGGACATCGCTATTTCTTCATTGTTCGAGCAGTAGATGGCTACGGCCGAACCGGCCAATTCTGTGAACCAACGCCAATACTTTTACAGAAAAGATCTTAAGGATTTACAGTTGACAACGGTTTAAGAAAAATTTTTCAAGTGTGGTAAATTTTTTAATGTGAATGTGATACAATGTGACGATGACTGTGTGCCGTAATAGAGTAATATGGTGCACAGTATATATTATGTTACTTTATGGATTTAGTTGTATATTATTATTATCTAAGTATCTAACTAAGTTTAGATAAACTAGTTTAGTTGTTCATCTAATTAGTCTAAGCTAGATTGTAAAAAGGTTGGAAGAATTAAGTTGATGTGCTAACTTTGCTAACCTTGATTGATGACTAATCGTAAATTCATTTTTTTTGGAACCCATTGGGTCATAGGATAATTAAAGTGATTAAATCTGCAAGGGTTAACTTTGCAGTAATTGAAAACAAGGCAACTTAAAGTAATGTGGATCAGAAGGAAACGTAATTAATCTTAAGTTTTCACAAGTTTATACCATTTGTAGATAAGCCTTTGTGTGTTTAAAAAACGTGAAAATCGTTAATTTCCAAATGTACTATGAATATATCTTATAAGTAATAAATCTATGGTTTTATAATCCTAACACAATACATTACAAAACCAATCTATGCATAATCGTTAATTGTAGTTTGTAACGTTTTACTTGAGACAAAAAAAATCGGCAAAAAATTTAAAAAGGCGAATTTGATGAAATGCTTGTCTGAGTCTACGGTAAAACGAAGCATCATGCATCAGCGAAAAGAAAAACCAGTAAATTATAAGGTATTTTCTCACTGAACATTTGACCCCTTACATTTCTCTCTTAACATTCAAGCACCTTTAGCCTCTAGCTCTCACCTCTAGCACTTCTCCCGCAGCATACTGCTTGTCAGTTTTGCGTTCTGCAGATTCTTCTTACATGGCCGAACCCTACACTTACATATATTTCCATACTCTGTTTCATTATGAGGCATATTCATTCGTTATAGTTGTAGGATCACCTACATAAACCAACTTCAGATATTGGAAAAGCAGATCTTCATTTTATACGCAACTTATGGACAATTCTCGACGAGATAGTAAAATGAGTTGCAGTTTCAAAGAATAGCTCCTGGAAATGACATGAAATTAAATTTTATAATTGCAGGAAATCTACTTTTAAAAAGAGATTCCAAAATACAAAGACATTTTAAATGCATAAAGGCTCTCGCTGCTATAAAGCAGAGTCAGAACACTCTGGGTGGTCAAAGGATCATATTATTCAGTTTAATAAAGCTTTATCCAATTCTTTTTGGATTTTCAAAGACTATGAGGAACATTGTGGTGTTGATTGCCGTATGTATGGTCTTTGGGACCCTTCTAATTGTGCGAGCTAATGCAAGCCCACTTCCTCAGGCAGGTAAGTCAAAATAAAGTTCTTCATTTTTACTGATATATGCAATAAGCGTGTATGTTTCTGAGGTTTTTTTAAATCGAGAGAGTGATTCAAAGATAATGACGCTAATGCTCCTAAAAATAATATCAGATCAGAGTCACACTCCCGGCTATCTAACGTATCAAGGCCCCAATGCATAGGAGTACGAATAACCTGCAATTAATTTTTTTAAAAGCATCTAGTGCGGCACCAGCTGCGATTCCAGCTGTGGTCACAACAGCTCCAGCTGCTCCCAATGCGGTGACGATAGCCGGTGCGACTGGAGTCCCTGGAACAGGGCCCAAAAGAGGAGGGTGTGGCAAAGGCAAACATGAAAAACGTTCTGTACCAGGGAACACAGAGAATATTGTAAGTACATTGGCTAAAGAAGATCCATCTTCTGATTCATCATCTGAAGAAAAGTCTAAAGAAAAGAAGAGTGCAAGTGGCAGCGATGGTGCCGGTACCACGACCAAATCGCCAAAAAATTAACACCACCACCACAAGATGAGTTTGTCCGTTTTAGCCTAATGTCCGAATATTCTTACTCGTTAAATACGAAACATTGAATTCAAAAGTTTGAGAAAAATAAATAAAATTTAAAATAAATCTGACAATTTTGCCATTTAACCATCGCTATTTATCAGTCAGCATCACTAACGTCTGTAAACATTCTCAAGTTTTTTTTAATCCTTGAAAATCAGAATCAACTTAGATACAATACCACTCTAATAGCTTTTTTATAGAAAATTGTTTATTGCTATAATCCTGAATTCTCCGAATTTTCGTGTTTGCCTCACTCATCATTGTCATCATGAACTAAAATTGTAAACTCTAAAATATGTTGTAAAAGTAGATCTGTTACATGAATCACTCATGTGGCAGTTCACTGGCTAACTCAATTATTACGTACAATGAAAAAAAAACTTTCAAGCATTCATGAAAATACTCAATTGTCCAACAGATTCATACTAAAAATCACGATTGTCTAGCTAACGAAACTTTAATATTCATGGATGCTTAGACTACCGCAACTTTAAACACTTGAAACGAGAATTAATGAAAATTCTAACTTGAAACCGAATATGCAAAGCGGTACTATCATATTAATAGATAAAAATGAATATTACAGATTAGCAATTCACAGAGATTCTATTTTAACGGCACAAGAAGCAATGATTCGAAGCTAAAATTTTCTCCACCGAAATGAATTATAAACATGAATGATACATACATTGTCATGACCAATATCAATTATTAATATTTTTACAAAGTAAAGTCATTGTACATGGGTTTGCGCTGACCGATAACGATGAATCAATGGTAGATTATAACTGGACTGCAATTACAAAGATGCTTAGCTTTTGAAATCTACTTGAAGTGGTGCAATTGTTTATCTAATCTAAAACACGTAATATTTAACCTTTGCATTTGCATGAATCGTGTCAATAGTGTTAAAATTGTAATAAAAACGCAAAGCCTTTATAACTTTTGCCGGTTAGTCAGTTAATTCTGGTTCGCTCGCCTTAATTAAACTTTCTAGAGAAAGCATTATTTTTATACATACGGAGTTAGATGTTCATCTTTAGCCCGTCGTTTATTTTCAAAAAATTTATTACCCAATTTGTAATTAATTATGACGAAAGATACACATAATATAAGTCATAGTCTGTCGTTGTTAATAATTTTATTATGTACAATAGCTAAATTAAATATAAGTTTGGCATCAACAATTAAACCATCCACAGAGACGCTGCAGGTTGCTCAAGTTGTAAGAAACCTTAACGATCATTTAATCATTTGATCATGTACCTGTTTTCAGATAAATACAATACAAACGTGGTTTCCTTTAGATTTTTAGACATGGGGCAAGGAATATTAACGAGCCTTATCCAACAGACCCTTACTCAGACGAATCCTTGTGGCCTGGTGGATTTGAACAATTAGCTTGTGTAAGGTTAAACTTTCAAAACTTTATTAATTAAACTGGACAAAGAGAAATTATATTCACAAATACATTCAACATACAAGGTTTTACCAACATTTTATTTGGTAGATTCATGGTTATCATGCCCAATGATTCATGAAATTAACGAAATGAGTGAGTGTGGGAATGAGAAGAGAGAAACGAGAAAGCTTTCAGATAATTTTTATGAACTAAAGAGTTATTGCAGTAACATCTCAAAGAAACAACTCCAAAAAGCATGTGTATTGTTAGTAAAACGCTCCAAACTATGATGGGTGCATAATTTGACATTTTCATATTAAAAAACCTTATTTTTACAGCTTGGAAAGACGCAAGGCTATGCATTAGGACGATATTTACGCCAAAGATACGACGGTTTCATAAACGACACTTACAACCCAAAAGACATTTATGTAATTAGTTCCGACATGGATAGAACGATTCAAACTGCCAACTCCGTTCTTGCTGGACTATATCCACCAAATGAAATGATACCAATGAACAATGAAGATTGTGAACTAATTCAATGGAAAGCTATTCCTGTACATAGTATCGCATACAAAATTGATAATGTAAGCTCATCAAATTTCAACCTATAATATCCTAGATTTCAATATTAAAAATCCAATTACTTTAAAATTAAAATTATTTTCTTCTAGAATTTCTGAAATTAGTTTTTCCTAAGTATAAAATTTAACGTGAATTTAATAACTATGAGCACGACCATGTTTTAGTTTATCATTTATCATTATCAAAACTTCTAAACCCATAGAAAAATTAGGACTAACCCTCAAAAAAGCTCCGGAGTATTCTCTAACTTTATGAACTCAGGAAATAACTGAAACTTATAGTGTTATCGTATTCTGTTCCAGATGTTATACCACCAAGCAGAATGCCCTAGGTACGAATGGTTGCAAAATGATTTTCAATTAAATTCCCCCGTAATGAAGGATGTCTTTGAAAGGAATAAGGATCTGTTTAGCTATATTGAAGAAAATTCTGGAATCAAAATAAATAAAGTTATTGATTTCGCAATATATTATGATGCTCTAATCGTTGAGGTTTGTTCAATATCCATGCTACAAATGTGCATAGCAGACTCATTAAATGTGCCTTTACCAAAGTATGTTAATTTATTTTGAAATGTTCTGCACATTTTTAGAACTATTTCAACTTGTCATTGCCAAAATGGACGGATAGTTTTTTCGGCCGTGAAGAACCAGAGTCGTTGGCAAATTTTTATTTACAATCTACAACTTATACAGACGAAATGAAGCGATTACGAGCAGGCCCATTGATCAATGAAATTATACGAAATTTTGAAGAGTCACTTGAAGTCATACCTCCTCCGTCTGTAAAACTTGCTCGTCCGGACTCTGCTAAACCAATTGGTCCTAAAAAATTACACTTAATATCTGCCCACGATCGCACCATTTCCACAATACTGGACGCTTTGGATCTTTATCATAACAAAACTCCACCAGGCTACACAGCTGCATTTTTCATTGAATTATATGGGGAAGATAATCAAAATCATGAAGATCTCACGGTTCAGGTAATTTTTCTATTTATTATACATACTTCTTTGCAATCAGAAATCTAAGTAAACTAATAATATTTAGTTTTCATTTCATTTAGTTGTTATACAGAGATGAGGGCGAAAATGAAGCAAGCCATCTTGACATACCGGAATGTGAATCTCCATGCAAATATGGCAAACTTTTGAAGATTTTGGAACCTCTCAGACCCAAAGATTGGGCTGCAGAGTGTCAATTGTACACTGAATCATATTCTGCTCTTTCAAGTATGCAGAGTAACAAAATCTTACTCTACTATTCTACTATTTTTAATAAGAGCATAATTTCTATCGATTTTTTTTTAAATTCTAGCTGGAGCATGGATGACAGTATGCATTGCAGGAGGGGCTATTTTATTCCTTTTGGGCTTCCTTATCCAAGCTATTAAAAAACGTCCAAAGTTTTCGTATTCTTCACTATGAATGACAAACATTTAAACACGTTATTTGACTGTAAACAAATCTCAATATTATTAGATCGCTCTATATAAATAATTTAAATAAATAAAAAAAAACATATATTTGAAACTTTTTAATTATCCTATCATACAGCTGCACACAGGACTTGATAATTAAACCAAATACAAATACAGTCATGTTATCTAAGAATAATACAAATAATAGCTTAAGCATTCAATTTAAATGAAAACTTTTGTATGAAGCATTTCCGCGTATACTGTCGAGTGTACATAGGGATTTACTTCTAAATGACGAGCATATAGTACTTAAAACAACTAATGGCATAACAAACTCTAACTTGAAGCTGAGTCAATTTTCTATTCTAATGTTTTCAGTTCAATATTATAATTCTTTTTATCAAAGTTTATTTCGATGGCCGATAGCTTTGAATAATGCTCAAGGATCATGCCAACTGGATTTGACTGTCTATTTTAAAAGGCTTGGGGTCGAATTTCAGTTGTGTCCATGTTTATTTATTAGTCGTCTAAAGAATCTAAACACTCCTTTGCATCAGAACTGACCAATATGATTCGTTTTTTTTCGAAACCAATATGTCTGTCTGATTTGTCATATAGTTCATGTCCACTTCAGTTAAGAAGACCCTGTAAAAGCATTATTTTTATGCATGATAGTAATTCTTCCTTTACCTAGGTTTAACTAGTATGGGAATTACCGTCAAGCAATTTATACATTCATATTAACTAAAACTAATTAATAATAACTAGACGTTATTATGAAAAAAGTTAAAAGCTATAATAGGCCATTAATAATTTTACTATGTATAGTAACTAAATTAAACACGAGTTTTGCATCAACAATTGAACCATCGATAGAAACTTCGCAAGTTGCTCAAATTGTAAGAAACAAAAAGTATTACTTTAATGAAAACAATTACACATTGGCAAATTGCAGCCAATTCATTGTAGCTAATTCCATAGATTTTTAGGCATGGAACAAGAAACATAGACAAACCTTATCCTACAGACCCTTACGTAAACGAGTCCTTTTGGCCCGGTGGATTTGGACAGTTAGCCTGTGTAAGGTGAAAGTTCCAATTGGGCCAATAAAAGCTCAGTTCGTTATATTATTCGGCTTGCAATATGAAAATTATTACGATTTAAAACTTTTTTTAATGTTTTTTAGATTGGGAAGACACAGGGCTATGCATTGGGACGATTTTTACGCCAGAGATATAACGGTTTTATAAATGACACTTACGACCCAAAAGATATTTATGTTATCAGTTCCAACATGGATAGAACGATTGAAACAGCCAACTCAGTTCTTGCTGGACTATATCCACCTAATGAAATGATAGCGATATCAGTCAATAATGAAGATTGTAAACTAATTCAATGGAAATCTATTCCTGTACGGACTATCTCACGAAAAGTTGACAATGTAAGTCCAAGCCGAGGATTCTAAATTACATTTAAGTACATTCAATAACTTAAATACATTTATTTTGTAGATGTTTTCTTTTGAAGCAGAGTGTCCGAGATACGAATTGTTGCAGAATGATTTTCAAATGAACTCTCCTGTAATGAAAGATGTTTTTGAAAATAATAAGAATCTGTTTAATTATTTTCATGAAAATTCTGGAATTGAAATTAAAAAAGTTAAGGACTTCGCCTATTATTATGATTCTCTTTTGGCCGAGGTTTGCTTATTTGCGATATTTTTAATACTTTAGATTCTTGAAAATCTTGTTAAAATGCATGAAAATGTTTAAATTCTGTATGTTTATTTCCAAATATTCTAAAATTTCCTAGAAATATTTTAACTTGACATTGCCAAAATGGACTGAAAAAATCTTAGGGTCTCAAGCAACGGAATTGGTAAATTTATTCTACCGAACCCCAACTTATACTGACGAAATGAAACGATTAAAAGCAGGGCCATTGATTAATGAAATCATTCGGAATTTTGATGAGACCCGTAATATCGTCCATCCTCCGTCTGTAAAACCTGATCTGGACTCTGCTAAGCCAATTGTTCCTAAAAAATTATACTTAATGTCTGCTCATGGTCGTACTATTATTGCATTACTGGATGCTTTAGGTCTTTACGTCAACAGAACACGACCTGGCTACGCAGCTGCTTTGTTCATAGAATTATTTGGAGCAGACAGTCAGCCTCATGGAAATCTCACAGTGCAGGTATCATTTTATCAAACCGTTTCGATATTCAACCAATTTCAAGACATTCTATTGCTGTTCAAAGTTGATTATGAAAAGAAAAACTTTTGCATTACTTTCCTTTTAAACCCAAATGTCGTCTTGCATCATCTTTAATTTAAAATGTTTGAATAGTTGTCATATCGAGATGAAGGAGACGACAAAGCAAACCTCCTTGAAATTCCAGAATGTAAAACTCCCTGCAAATATGCCAAACTTTTAAAGATTTTGGAACCTTTCAGACCTAAAGATTGGGACGCAGAGTGTCAATTGTCCTCTAGATCATACTCTAATCTCGCCAGTATTCTGAGTTCATTCCTAAACTGACGCATATCTAATATTATTAACTTTTAATAGTTTAAAATTTTAACTGGAACGTGAACGACAATTTGCCTTGTAGGAGCAGTTATCTCTAATTCTCTTATATTTTTCTTATTCGAGCTAATAGAAAACGCTCAAAGCTGTCGTATTTTTAGTTCTGATCAATGACAAATATGTACTTTTATTGCACATAAACCATGATGATGTACGATCAGTTTACATAATGTAAAACAAGAAATAAAAAATATCATAAAATCATTAAACTAAAAGACCAAATAATAAAACTTTAAAATCCTGCAACAAATTTTGCACAAAGAACTAAAAAGCCATATCAGGTATAGTACAATATACAATACTTCACACAGGGTGACAAAAAATAACTTAAACATTCATTTTAAATTAGTAGAACCTTTGTGTAAAGCATTAAACGTACACTAGGAATGCGTATTCTATGTGTAAGGGTGATTAAAAAGTACCCTGGTATGATATCACAGGCAATGCCTGATATCTCCTTGAGTTTAACTTAACAGGACTAATTTACTATAAGCTAATAAAACGAGGATTATTTAATACTCTAACTTGAAACCAAATCAATTGCTATGCCGAAAGTTTTGATCACATAATACTTAATAAAAGACAGAGATGAATACATAGATTAAAAACTACAAGTTCTATTAGCATCAAGAATGATAGAAAAACTTTTCCGTAGATCTTTATTAAATATTTATCAAAGTTTGTTTAGATAACCGATATAGCGCTGAATAATGATCAAAGGAACCTATCAACTGGACAACTGGACTGCATATACTAAAAGGCTTAGAATTGTATTTAAGCAGTGCACATATTTACTTAATCTAAGCCCTTGTTTGCATCAGAACTGACTGACTATGATTCGCCGTTTGCGAAGCCTACTCGTCTGTCTGGCTCAGGCTTATCAGATTGTGCACGTCCACTTCATTTAAGCACTTGTAAAAAACATCATTTTTATACTTATGAGAATAATTCTTCCTAAGTCCGTAGTTTTTCCTCTGCAGGGTAATTATTTTCAAGAAAAACTAAAACTAATAAAAACGAAGAATTTATTATGAAGAGAGTTAAAACTTTAAGTAGGCCGTTCTTATACTCAATAATATTAATATGTGCAATAACTAAACTAAACACAAGTTTTGCTTCAACAATTAAACCACCGTTAGAAACTCTGCAAATTGCTCAAGTTGTAAGAAACATAAAAAACATTACTTTAATGGAAACTTATATAAAAAATTGGAGCCAAATCATAGTAATTAATTTATAGATTTTTAGACATGGAGCAAGAAACATAGCCGACCCTTATCCTACAGATCCTTACGCAAACGAATCATTTTGGCCTGGTGGATTTGGACAATTAGCTTGTGTAAGGTGAAACGGTGAAAGATCCAATTTCCATATTAAATTGGAACGATCAAAGCTTAGTTCATATATTTATTCAGCTTGTAATATTAAAATTAAATTATTAGGATTTAAAACTTTTTTCTTTGTTTTTAGATTGGGAAGACACAAGGCTATGCATTGGGACGATTTTTACGCCAGAGATATAACGGTTTCATAAACGACACATACAATCCAAAAGATATTTATGTTATCAGTTCCAACATGGATAGAACGATTGAAACAGCCAACTCAGTTCTTGCTGGACTATATCCACCTAATGAAGTGATAGCGATAGCAGTCAATAATGAAGATTGTAAACTAATTCAATGGAAATCTATTCCTGTCCATAGTATTTCACACCAAGTTGACAATGTAAGCTTGTTAGCTCGAGCCAGGGATTTTAAATTGCATTCACGTACATTTGGTATCTACAAGAATTACAATGTTGTATTTTTAGATGATGTTCCACCAAGCAGAATGCCCGAGGTACGAATCGTTGCAAAATGATTTTCAATTAAATTCTCCTGTAATGAAAGACGTTTTTGAAAAGAATAAGGATCTGTTTGATTATTTTCACGAAAATTCTGGAATTGAAATTAAAAAAGTTATTGATTTCGGCTATTATTATGATACTCTTTTGGTTGAGGTTAGTTCAATTGTATTTTTTATGATACTTCAGATTCTTGAAAATCTTGTCATGAAAATCATGCATTAAAACGTTTAAATTCTGTAAATGAATTTCCAAATATTCTAAAATTTCCTAGAAATATTTCAACTTGACATTGCCCAAATGGACTGAAAAAATCTTAGGCTCTCAAGGCACAGAATTGATAAATGTTTATTTTCGATCCACAACTTATACTGACGAAATGAAACGATTAAGAGCAGGACCATTAATTAATGAAATCATTCGGAATTTTGAAGAGTCACTTGAAATCATGCCTCCTCCGACTGTAAAACTTGCTCCGGACTCAGCTAAACCAATTGGTCCTAAAAAATTACACCTGATGTCTGGTCACGATCGTACAATTGTTACATTACTGGACACTTTAGGTCTTTACGTAAACAGAAAGCGACCTGGCTACACGGATGCTGTGTTCATTGAATTATATGGAGAAGACAGCCAGCCTATTGAAGATCTCACAGTGCAGGTACTCTTTTATCAAATAGTTTCGATTATTTTCTTGTTTTATGGCATCTTATAGCTTTACCATATTAATTACGAAATCATATTGCAATTTTTTCATTCATAAACCCAAATATCATTATCGTCAAAAATGCCATCGTCACTAAATCTAAAATATTTGAACAGGTATCATATCGAAACGAAGGCGAGGACAAGACAAACCCTCTTGAAATTCCGGATTGTAAAACTCCCTGCAAATATGGAAAACTTTTAACGATTTTGGAACCTTTCAGACCCAAAGATTGGAACGCAGAGTGTCTATTGTCCCCTGAGTCAAATTCTACTTCCTCCAGTATGTTGAATAGGTTAAATTGTTCTATAATCCTACAATTAGCCATTCTAATTTAATTTCGTTAATTTTGTTTGAAAATTTTAGCTGGAACTTGGGTGACAATCGGTATTGCAGGAGCTGTTATTTTATTTCTCTTGTATTTCCTTATTCGAGCTAATAAAAAACGTGCAAAGCTGTCGTATTCCTCGTTCTAATCAGTGATAAATTATAAACAGCATTTTTACTTTACATCAATCTCAAAATTGAATCATTGTAAACAATTTAAAAAAGGAATAAACAGAAAAAAGTGTCATGATACCATTAAAATATAAAAACAAATATTAAAACCTTTTCTAATTCTACAAAAAATTTACAAATTTGGCAAACAGAACTTAAATGTTAAAACAGGAATAACATAACATGCTTTTTCCTTAATAAAAGGATGTCCTTTGCATGAAGAATTCATACTTACACTATGAATGAGTATACTAATGTGTAAAGGTAAATATTGTTTAAAAATTACCATTTTATGATATAGCATGACAGACATACAGGCAATATGTCTAATATTTCCGATGAGTTTAAGATTAATGAACTAAACAGCTAATTAAATGAGGATTATTTGATACTCCAACTTGAAACCAAATCAATTGTTTTGTCGAATGTTTTCATCACATATGAAATAAAAGATGAATACAAAATTACCAAGTTCTATTACAATCATGAAGTATTTAAAAAAAACGATTTTCTCTAGGTCAATATTACCGTCATTAAATATTCAGTAATTTCAGAGCATAATTTAAGGATAAGATGTTGAACAACAGAAAGAAAACACAAATTAATGGGCTAGTATTGAAGTTTTTAAGATTTTGAAAAAAGGTCCAACGGTTTTTAATATGGGCTTCGACAGCTGATAATGATTAAATGTGCATTACAACTGGAATGGATTTACCAAGAGGCATGGAATCTAATTAAGGTATCGCTCATATCTTATCTCAAACTTGATTTAATCTAATCTGATCTATGTATAAACCCTTATAAAATGATAAGCCTACCTATTTGTCTACTAACCTAATTTATCTGTAAAAAGCATTATTTCTTATTCATGAACCAAATTCTGAAGATTAGTTAAGATGAAATTAAATTTTCAGCTTTAGTCACTCTGTGGTTTATTTCCAAGAAATTTATTCACTATTTATTTTGACTTTATTATGAAGAAAGCTAAAAATAATAATAGGTCATTTTGGACCTTAATGATATTATTTTGTGTAACATTTAAACTCGAGATCAGTTTGGCATCAACGATTGAACCATCCGCAGAAACACTGCAGGTTGCTCAAGTTGTAAGAAAAGATTATTTTTATTTAAATTCCCTTAAAGATTTTAAAAATGCATTCATGTTAATGTACAGCAGCTAAAGAGGGTTTTGTTTTTCCAACTATAGATTTTTAGACACGGAGCAAGGAACATAATTACACCTTACCCTAACGATCCTTACGCAAACGAATCCTTTTGGCCTGGTGGATTTGGAAAATTAGCCTGTGTAAGGTTGAAACTTTTGAGATAAATTATTTGATTTGGACAAAGAGAAATTATATTATTCACATTTGTAAATATCTTCAACTT
>JAQGAA010000449.1:0-22568 GCA_034696425.1 Isotoma viridis
CACTAAATACCCGTCTGCCGACCTCATTTCTACTTTTATCAAAATAATTCATTATTTTCACTATCACAAATCCCACCGTAATATCCGCCTTTCCTTTGTTACAACAACAAACTTAATTTCGTTTTTATCCGGAAATTAGCTATATCTTCTATCTCCTACTTTTCAATCCTTTTAAACTTTTAATACTCACACCATATAAAACAGCAGCAACAACAGGAAACTTTATCTCTCTTTCTTGTACCAATTATTGTTATTATTATTTACAAATGCTTTAAAAGATTGCCGTAATTCTTCAAAATTAAATACCCCCTATGAATAAATGCTCCTCCGATTTAAAACATTTAAATTCTATTTTATATACTTTTATTTAAATTAAATAATGCCCATCCTACCATTTAAAGTCCCTATCCCTTCAGTGTTAAAGCAATTTAGCAATATATGTTGTTTTCCATTACAGCGGTGCTATTATTATAAGAATGCTAAAAATAACACCCCCGCTGCTTTTAGGTATATTCAACTACCAGACTTTTCTAATCAATATTTCAGACTGAAAGTAAACCATCTTGATGGTTTACTTTCTAAATGGATTAATTACAAAAAATGAAATCAATCTAAGGCATCTTTAACAAATTAATATTAATCGTTTACATTAGAAAAACAACAAAACAACAAAAACAACCTTCTTATACTTTTATAAATTAACACATTAAAGTAAAAGCCGCTTCACACTGAAATTTTGTTTTTTAAAAAGTTGGACTAGCATTTTTCAAATTCATTTTTATTCTGAACTCAGTTGAATTAACTTGAAGTATTTGTCTAGGGCTCTAAATAATTATTTTTTAATTAAAAAATGCGAATTAACAATTTTAAAATAAACAGTGGTAGCATCAGCTTCTCCTTCAGAAATTTAATTTACATTTTGTTAATAGCACAAAGCCAAATCATAAACGCGAAAGGATGGATCCCTTCGTCAGTGTATGAAGAAGTTCACCATGATGGAGTGGCAGAAGTGGCGGACGCTGGAGATGGGGACATTTATCCAGTGGGAGTGGTTCCAGTGGGAGCTCAAGGGGAATTAGGGAATGAGACAATTGATGCAAACGAAATTCAGAATGGGACAGATTCTGGAGATAAATTGTTTTTAACTCAGATGATTGAAACGACAGGAAGGGGAAAAAGCGAAGGGGATGTTGAATACGTTTGGAGAGAACAAGCCAGAGTTACCAATTTAACTGACACTCGAAGTTACAGTGGGTTCTTTACTGTCAATAAGCAATTCAACTCTAATTTGTTTTTTTGGTTTTTTCCTGCTGCGGTAAGTAATGTTCTTTCAATTTCTGAAAACTGCATGTTTTCATTAAATTATTTTGAATTATTTTAAATAATTTTTAATTGTTTTAAATTTTAAATTATTTTTTAATTATTAATGTGTGTTTAAAATATCTCGTATTTTAAATAAAAGTTTGAACCAGAAACAGCCCCATTAATCCTTTGGCTCAATGGAGGGCCCGGTACTTCATCTCTTTTCGGATTATTTGTTGAAAACGGTCCCTTTAAAATAAACAACGAAGGCTACCTGGAATATCGACAGTATGCATGGACCCTTACTAATTCTATTATTTATATAGACAGTCCAGTGGGAACAGGTTTGATAACATTTTAACTTGCAATCATCTTGCAGCAAGAAATTTTAATTTTAATTTTAAAACAAACGTGATTTCAAAATGTTTGCAGGTTTTAGTTTTACAGACGATCCTAAAGGTTTTTCAAAAACTCAAGCTGAAGTTTCAGACAATCTTTATGAAGCTTTGACTCAATTCTTTCGCGTATTTCCTGAGTATCAACAAAGAGAGTTGTACGTCGCTGGGGAATCGTATGCAGGTTAAATTTATTTTCAATTATCATCAGATAACATGATATCTTTGTCAAATACTATTGTAGATTGAGTCTTGAGTTTAAAAAACATTTAATTTTATTAGGGAAATACGTTCCATCCTTAAGCTACAAAATTCACATCGAAAATCAAAATAAATTCCGTTCCCTAAAAATCAACTTAAAAGGGCTTATCATAGGATCCGGCTTTTCAGACCCAATAACTCAAAACCAATACGGAGACTTTCTCTTTAACATTGGGCTTATCGACGAAGTCCAAAAATCCTATTTCTTAAAACAGGAAGATAAAATACGGAAACTTATCTCAGACGAAGAATGGGAAGATGCTACAGAGGTAAACTCTTAACTAAAGCCAAACTCCTTTCAAAAACCTCTTTTCCTTAAGAACTTTCAAATCTTTAACTCTTAAATTTACAGTCAGTTCAGTCTCTAATCCTAGGGAGCTCAAACAAAGGCTCGTTCTTCTACAACGTAACAGGCTACCAATTCTACATGAACATGCTGGAAACGACTACTCCTCAAGAGTACAAAAACTACGTGAGTTTCCTAAACTCTGACAGTGTGAGAAGGTCAATCCACGTAGGAGATCAGCCCTTTGCCCGAGGGACAAACAAAGTCCTTGAAAGTATGAAAGATGAAATTTGCAAATCTTCCAAACCCCAAGTGGAGCGACTTCTTGGATTAGATTATCGAGTGCTTATCTACGCTCCTCAACTAGATATCATAGTTCCTCACACAGGTATTGATAGATTCATTAGATCTTTGAATTGGTCTGGGTCAAGACAATACTCAAAGGCAGCTAGGAGAATTTGGAAAGTCAATGGGGAAATTGCAGGGTATACGAAATTTGTTAAGAATTTGGCTCATGTTTTTATTAGAAATGCGGGTCATGTTGCTCCTTATGATCAACCTTTGTGGGCTTATGATATGATTAGTAGATTTACTAGAGGAAAACCTTTTTAAACACTCTGGATTATATTTATATGTAAATGGTTCTTTTTTTGTTATGTATTTATTAAGGATTTAAACAATTATGTTTTATTAACTATAATTAACTAAGTCTCTGTTTTTAATTACTTATCCAAATTTGGCCGCAAGAATTGAATTCTTAAATTATTACACTTCTTAAATTCTTAAATTAAAATTCTTAAATTAAAATTCTTAAATTAAATTTAATATATTCTTTTAGACTTCTGGGATCTGTGTGATCAGCTATCTGTCGACTTGGTAGTAAAAAAATTGTCTCCTTCAGGTTTTAAGCGACGTAACTATTGCATAATATGTACACAGTTGAACTTCTTTACAACCAAGTACGATTAACCTTAAAGAACGTTTTAAATTAAAAATATTGTTCACAAATGCAATAAAAATAAGATTTTGGAAACAATACGCTCCCATTTTAAAATGATTTAATTGTTTCAGTCAATAAAATCCAAAATAAAATGATTAACCTTGACATTTATTTTTCATTTTTTTAAAAGCTTAACTATGAATAAATGAGTGGTTGAAATTTTTTAATTTTAATTTTATTTTAAACTCGGTATTTAAAGTTTTTATGGAATAAGTAATATGGATCAAAGTGTTTCACAATGCAAATCTATTGTAACCCACTCAAAAGAATATACCCCCAGTTTTTAAAAATAGTTTTATTCTTGCAATTTCTATCAGAAAGTAAATCCATTTCAGATACACAATTTAACGCTCCGTCATCACCAGTTGAAAATACTGTAGAGTCTACACAAGTACAGAACAATTCATCATATTTAAGTTCACCTCTAGCACAGAATATTATTTCACAATTTTCTACAAAACTACAAGAGGATAATTTTAAAGATAAAAATCCCACATTCACATTAAACAGAAACACATCCGTCCTAACGTTTAAAACTCAGCGTAAAGACAAAAGACCTTTTAAATTAAATTCCTCTTCGGCAGATACAACCCAGAGTATTTTTATCGTTCCGGATGAAACCCCTTCGTTTTTCAAATTTTACAACGAAAACGGATTTGAAACTTTTTACATTTTTAGGCAAAACGAACAGGACAAAAACGTTCAAAATCAGTCTTATTGGATTTTAAAAGGATTTTTATGGTAAAATCTTGGAAAACGTTTAAAATTTAACTTATCTTAAGTTCTTTCGCCTTTAACATTCGGAAATTGATTTTCGTAATCAAATTTTTTAAAAGGGATACTTCAAGGATTTACAGAATACTTGAAAAATGAGATCATTGTAATAAGTAATTATTTAGGATTTACTATAAAACAATATAACTCCCATTTTATTTTCCAGGAATGCAAACTCTAACAGCCTATCTGATAACACTTTAAAAGTCGGTAATTTAACGAAAAATTATAATTTTGGGATTTGGGTAAAATCAAATTTTCCACCTTATATGGGCAAAGACTATGAAGATGACGAATTTGCTGATTATGACCAAGCTAAAACAAAATCCGTGGACGCTGAGCGAAAAAAGTCACAGGAAAAAAGATGTAAGCGTTTTCTAAGGTCCAAGTTGGCATTATTTTTTACACTTTATATTCTAATTGCATTTTCAGGGGAAGAAAATAGTCGAATGAGAAGAAAAGAGCCAAAGTATGTAGACGAGATAAATCCCATGTACGAAATCTACACTCATGTCCGTTGGTACGGGAATGAATACAATAAAAACACTAAAATCGAATTGGATGAAAAGAACGAAAAAACAAAAGATTTCGTGAATCACTTCAAAGGATATTTTTTCGGAAACTGTAAAGCCAAAACAGTCAAACGTGACCAATTCCCTGCAGCAAATACAACAAAAGCCATTGTTGAATTTTATGCAATTCTACTCAGAGAGCATTGCAACCCAAAAGCGAAAGAGCTTTACTTGTCTTTCTTTGATAAAGGATACTTGAGTCTCAATAAGACTAAACTTGATGTTGTCTACGTCGAGCTTAACAAGGAAATCGAGTTGTTGTAAGTCCTTACGTTTTTAAGACGATAAGCCATAAAAATGTCAAAGGTCGAATAAAAAATGTAGCGTTTTTGATGTTTCTAGTAAAAGCAAAACTCTGAAAATCTGGGAAATAGAAGAACTCCAAAAACTCCTACTTTTCTACGGGTACTCCCAAGTATACCAATCACTAATATCCTTCCCAACAGATACAATTTGTCCAACAGGAAAGCAAATTACAACTAGAGTATTCATCCTACTAAATACAATTATTCACATCCAAGAAACAATCCTAGAAGTGGGGAGTGATCATCATGAAATCGTTGTTTTATACTGGATTCAAAAATTAAAGCCGATTTTGTTGCAAATCTGGTGTGAATTTTTAACCCAGACAAAAATATTAAATCGTGGAGCAATTTCTAGAATGAAATATGACAGCATGTCTGTAGCAATCTTGATGGAATATTTACTCATAAGTTTGCAAAAAGTACCCGATTCTTTGGAACCTGATCCACATCATACATTTGAAAAGCTTTATACAACTGGAATCAATAATAGCAATAAGAATGAAACATATCTTCAAGCTTATAAAGATAAGACTATGGAGTTGAAAAAAGATTTAGCGTACAAAGAGCAATGTCTTAGATGGATGTATCCTGATATGCAAAAATAAATATTTCTAGATATGTAAAAGTATTATTCATTCGCTTTAAGCTATATTGTCTCTGAGTGTCTGATTACTGGTTTTAGATAAATTGTAACACTATTTTGCAAATACTCATTTACATATTTAGCAACAGACGATTGCACTTTGGGCTGTAATAAAATCTACATAAATATTTCTTATGAAATTGCGATTATCGTTTTATTTCTGAATGCCAACAATTGTTTCGAGGAGTTTTGTTTTAAAACTTAAATTTAAAGCTTTAATTAAATAGTCACCACGTAGTTGATTATCGTTTTGTGAGAACTAAAGTAATTAATAAGAATTAAAATTACATTAAATATTAAAAATTAAAAATTTAGATTAAAATAAAAATTGAAAAATGTTATGAAAAATTAAAAATGAAATGAAATATTTAAAATGTTATGAAATACTAAAAATGTTATGAAAAATTAAAAATGTTATGAAATATTAAAAAATGAACATGTATCATTAAATAAAAAAGAAAAAAATGAAACAATATAAAATAAAATATAAAAAACTGCGTTCCAAAGTATAAAACCCTTTGGGAAGTTAACTTTTCGAATTTCTGAAAGGTTGGGGCTCTATTTAAGGAGATCCTGTCTAGGGGGGTCCATTCTACATAATAAATGATACATTAATCATATATTTAGCTTATAAGGGGCAACATTCTGAATAAAACTACTCAAACAATTCTAATGAATAAGGTTATCTTACGTTTCCTATTTTATCCAGCATAAAAATCAATCAAGCTGTAAACTGATAACTTTTAACCGTTTAAAATTAAACAATCCATTAGCCTGGATACTGAAATAATAATGCTTCATAAAGAATAATTACACTCTCAAATTTCTTAATTATTTTTTCTTAATGCGATCTTGGAATTCAATATTTGCTATCAAGAGTTTTTGTGTGACTGCCAACTTATTTGTTTGGACTAAATGTATCTTTTCTAGCATTAAAAGTAGAACCGTTGGACTTTTTTCAATTCGAAAATATTTGTATTAAACATTTATGGAGCAATAAAATATCGAATGTTAGGTTGTTAGTAACAGTTGTAATTTGTTGTAATTGTACCCGAGAATGTTTAATTTCAATAAAACATTTTCATTTTCATTCCGTCCATTCATTCAATCATTTCACTTAACTTTCTGAATTCAGCACAGTATAATTAAGCATAAGTTCATCACACATCACAATTGAATATTTTCTACGAGTTATAAAATTATTCCATCATTATTTATAGAAATTGTCAATAATTTACAAAAATCAGTTAATCGCAATTTTGATTTAAAAATGAATTCGAAAGAGAAACAACGGGCTCGTCTACAACAAGACATGAAGAACATGGAAGATTGGTATTATCAATCTTGGAACAGATCTTTACTCATAGCAGCATTCAATTTCGTAAGCATTTTTTGCATAAGACTTCTGTGTCAAACCAATGATTAAACTGAATACAAGGCAGTTACGGCTGAGAATTCCTAAACAACCAGAAATATTCAGATTGAAAATACCCCATGCAGACAAAACTATTCTAATGAATATTGCAGTTTAATTAAAAACTAACATTGGAAATTGCTACCAACTTATAGGGAATAAGAGTAATGGAGCTAATGTTCCAACTGGATTTTGTTTCAAAAGAAGGAGGATTCCAACTTTTTCTTAATCAAAATTGGCCGGAGCTGACATCATTTTTTCGTAATTTATAATTAAAATTTAAAAACAAATTCGGCCACAAAAGCAATTTGCACAGTTTTTCTCTTTAATTTCAGTTTTACGAGTACTGCCAACTGTTCTAGGGCTTATTTTACTACTTGCTGTACTTGGTGTGAGTTGTTTTCTAAAATTCAATCAAATTCAAATGAAAAAAGAGTAAAAAGTTAAACAGAATATAATAATTCATGAATATTCATAATGTAGAAAAACCGTGGAGGATGTTTATGTTGGTGCATCGGGGAGCTATTCGTGATAACTTCATATTTAATTCTGATAATAACCGTAGGCCGTCCAAAAGTTATGGGTGGTTGGGATACAGAATGGATGATGTATGGATATTGTGTTCTTAGAATAATTAGTATTCTTGTCATCTACGATTTCATACAATATTTGGAATTCCGTGAAGAACAAGCTGAGAATCATGCTAAAGTTATTCTAAGAAATCATTTTTGGCATCAGTTGTCTCTACATCAAATGGAAAAGGAGTTAAATGCTGCTGCTGATGTTGCAATGAAAATAAACGAGAAAGATAAAGAAAACGAAGATAAGGATTAATAACTTTAACATGGTTTTGATTTCAAAATTTTTTTAAAATAAATTAAACTTGTTGACTTCATAAATGAGGTTTAAAGCGGCTGGGTAATTTAATAAAACACTTATTACTTTTGAATACAAATTTTGTAAATTTACACTCGTTTCTAATACCGAATTTATCCTTTTATACTTCGTAAGTACTTTTTAATCTCATGAGAATTTTAAGTATAAGTTTCTGGAAAAATTAAATAGTTTTACTTGTACGACATTCAAACATGAATTAAAATATAAAATAAATTGAAAAAGGCATTAGGTCACCAGTGACATTAATTGGAAGTGCTCAAGATACTAAAAGCCATTTACAAACGCCTTAAAATATTATAATGTTTTTGACCGAAAAGCTTATGATAATCAACATATCTCAAAAAATTAAAAATATTTCAGTTTTTTATTAAGAAATTATCAAGAATCAAGCTTACATTGTACAATATACAAATTACCTATTAAGTCAACTAAGAAAATGCATGTTGCCAGCAAAAGCCAGTTGTATCTGTATCCCATGCTAAAATTTACTAATCCTACTGAAAATCAAGTCATTTAAATTATTCAAGTAATTTATTCAATTTATTTTTTCAGTAATCATAAAAGCTAAAATAATTTTGAAGAACCTATTTAACTTACGTTAAACCCCGACCTATAAAAAACGATTTATTTGTACTTAATAATTTTAATCAACAAAAAATCTAAAAAATATCAATCAAATCACAAAATTGATTTCATTTCCTGCAGGATAACAAGTACGATTTTGAAAATCTTGATAATCATCCCTGCATTTACATTGACCTTTGACTTTCGACCCTCTATGCTTAGCACAATACGCTCCATCAACACAAAAGCTTTCCTCCTCCACATCACACTCCGAGCCAACAAGACCTCTGCATTTCTTTTGAATATCATCATAAATTTTAAGATCATCTTCACACTGACATTTGCCATCAATACAAAAAAGTGGTGCCAAGTGATCACATTTCATTGCATTTAAATTCGTATGACTATTCGAATTAGAATTAAAATTTCCATTATTCCGATCTTTATCCGGTTGACATATTCGGCCAAAGGTTAACTCACAGCGTCGGTCTTGGCTTTCAACAGTGCCTTCAGGACAGATACATTGATGACTGAATCTTCCAGTTTGAACACAAACTGCAGGTTTTATACAATAAATCCTTGGGGACGTAACATTACTATTTTTATGAAAATCCTGTGCCCCTTGTAGTTGTTGTAACCCTTGACCCTTGAGAGTACAAGGTCCTCCAACAAGACTGTAACAATCTTGTAAGTATTCATCATAAACTTGATGTCCTTTGTATTTGCAGACACAAGTCCCATCTTGGCATTTGAAATTATCCAAACACTGAGAATCCCTGAAGTCGCACGAACCCCCGTGACCAACTTGGCACAAACCCTTAGGGGACATTGTGTATCCTGGGGAGCAAACACATTTTGTATCTTCTCCACTGTACTCTTCATAACTGTCCATTGTGTGCCCTCCGTAATAGCCCCTGCACAGGGCGTTGGCTGTACAAAGATCATTGAGACAAGGCTTATCTGCCAGTCCGACACATTGGGAGTGAGAGTAGCTATAAATTGCTCCGTCTAATAATTACATTGAAACTCTTTAAAAATCGCAAGCAAACATTTGACTTTTTCTAGTTTTTATTTAATTTTAAATACCTTACCTTGGTCACATTTGCATTGGGAATTAACACAACTTAAATGCATGTCTTGTCGACACTCCAAATCATCTTTGCAAGTCTCACCATAATTCCTTCGAGGGACACATGAGCCATTAGGGTTTTCCATAAATGTGGGATCACAAGTACAAATACCAGTGTGAGTATCACATCGAGAATTGTTAACACATGAAACTTCCTCATGCCAAGAACTTCTATATTCAATAACTTCGACCACAGTAAACTTACACTTTTCACCCGCAAGACTCACACAAGCTTTTCGGGATTGATCATAAGTCATTGAATCGGGTTTCATACAGAGACACGTACCGTTTTGACATGTAAGGGAAGCTTTGCTTTCACAACGAATAGATTTATTGTCACAGAATTCTCTGTAATTAGCTCTGTTACTACAGATAGCATATTCCACTGTGAAAAATATAGCTAATAACAACGGAAATGACTTAAGGTCAAAGTTCCTTCCAGGATTTAAAGTACACTTCATTGTGCACGATTTAAAATTAATGTTTTAAAAAAATTATTATTATTGAATGTGATTCAAAGGCTGTCATGTCCGAGGACAAAAC
Source organism: Isotoma viridis (assembly GCA_034696425.1). Taxonomy (NCBI): domain Eukaryota; kingdom Metazoa; phylum Arthropoda; class Collembola; order Entomobryomorpha; family Isotomidae; genus Isotoma; species Isotoma viridis. Next base: position 10,086 of record JAQGAA010000449.1, read on the forward strand.
TTTGACACAAAATAACAAACAAGATGAGGAAGCAAACATACTGATTTAGACACATGTGAGTATATAACTCAGATTCATTTATAAGGTCAGAGGTTATCTTTAGGAAGTTTGTTATATTATAAAGTTGAGTTCATTCACTTTATTACAAATATAAATATAAGTTATGTTATTTCTTTTGGAGTTCGAGGTTAATTTAATAATTAAAAATTAATGTTAAAATGTATTTTCCTAAATGATCTTAAAAAATTTACCCTAGTTTTAAAAAGAGATTTGAAGAGACTATATGTGCAATAAAAGACCTACCAGGGGATTAAAACAAAAAATGAGGTAACGCAACGCGGAACTGCCTGATGAATAGTTATAAATAAACTTTTTACTATTTCATTACAACTCTTCTTTATTAAAATTCACTTAAATCCAATTCATTCATTAAAAGTAGTTTAGCTTTTTTGTTGAGTTTTTTTGAAATTTTGTCCATAAGATGCCCTTATTTCTCTAAAAAGCGGGGCCCATGCCGAGTTTTGCTTGAAAAAAACTGGAGGGTAGCCAATAGGACTAGCCACGGTGAAACTGGAAGGTCCACTCATAACCGTTTCAGAAGCGTCCCAAAGATGAATCCATTCGTCAGGTGGAAGATATACTTCTTTATCAACCTAAATCATATTTATTTTTCATTTTTTTGAAAACTGAGCATAATGTGCATATACAACCGATAAGCCAAACTACAAATGATAAAATAACTGGGTAAACCTAATGGGAATTTCTTTTAGAATTTTTCCATAATACTAGTGATCAGGACAAGCACTCTCACAATGCAGGAAATTAACCAGTAAATCGTAGATTTTATTGAGTGATAGCTCAAAAAAATCACAAAAAAATTAGAAACACAAAAGTGTTTGTCCTTTCTACCAATGCCCATGTTGACGCAAGATAGAGAAAGTCAAAGTTTCGATTTTGAGCTATGGAGTATAGTATCGTCCCACGCATGCCTAGCAACTTTGTTGCACAGTAAAGGAAATACATCTGTGCTTTCACTTGCTCTGGCTTTCTCCGTTAATACTGCATTTTCATTGTTGATTTTTATATTATTCTGATTGCCATATTATGTAATTATAATTTCATTTTGCAATGAAACTTTTAAAATAGTTCAAAACAAAAATCTAATAAATTATAACAGAAAATTGTACATTAACAAATTAGGTAACAAAAATGCAGGATTGCCTCAATTCCAGTTTTAGATTTTGTTTTGAACTATTTTAAAAGTTTTTTTGGCAAAATGAAATTATAATTACATAATATGGCAATCAGAATAATATAAAAATCAACAATGAAAATGCAGTATTAACGGAGAAAGCCAGAGCAAGTGAAAGCACAGATGTATTTCCTTTACTGTGCAACAAAGTTGCTAGGCATGCGTGGGACGATACTATACTCCATAGCTCAAAATCGAAACTTTGACTTTCTCTATCTTGCGTCAACATGGGCATTGGTAGAAAGGACAAACACTTTTGTGTTTCTAATTTTTTTGTGATTTTTTTGAGCTATCACTCAATAAAATCTACGATTTACTGGTTAATTTCCTGCATTGTGAGAGTGCTTGTCCTGATCACTAGTATTATGGAAAAATTCTAAAAGAAATTCCCATTAGGTTTACCCAGTTATTTTATCATTTGTAGTTTGGCTTATCGGTTGTATATGCACATTATGCTCAGTTTTCAAAAAAATGAAAAATAAATATGATTTAGGTTGATAAAGAAGTATATCTTCCACCTGACGAATGGATTCATCTTTGGGACGCTTCTGAAACGGTTATGAGTGGACCTTCCAGTTTCACCGTGGCTAGTCCTATTGGCTACCCTCCAGTTTTTTTCAAGCAAAACTCGGCATGGGCCCCGCTTTTTAGAGAAATAAGGGCATCTTATGGACAAAATTTCAAAAAAACTCAACAAAAAAGCTAAACTACTTTTAATGAATGAATTGGATTTAAGTGAATTTTAATAAAGAAGAGTTGTAATGAAATAGTAAAAAGTTTATTTATAACTATTCATCAGGCAGTTCCGCGTTGCGTTACCTCATTTTTTGTTTTAATCCCCTGGTAGGTCTTTTATTGCACATATAGTCTCTTCAAATCTCTTTTTAAAACTAGGGTAAATTTTTTAAGATCATTTAGGAAAATACATTTTAACATTAATTTTTAATTATTAAATTAACCTCGAACTCCAAAAGAAATAACATAACTTATATTTATATTTGTAATAAAGTGAATGAACTCAACTTTATAATATAACAAACTTCCTAAAGATAACCTCTGACCTTATAAATGAATCTGAGTTATATACTCACATGTGTCTAAATCAGTATGTTTGCTTCCTCATCTTGTTTGTTATTTTGTGTCAAAGTTTTGTCCTCGGACATGACAGCCTTTGAATCACATTCAATAATAATAATTTTTTTAAAACATTAATTTTAAATCGTGCACAATGAAGTGTACTTTAAATCCTGGAAGGAACTTTGACCTTAAGTCATTTCCGTTGTTATTAGCTATATTTTTCACAGTGGAATATGCTATCTGTAGTAACAGAGCTAATTACAGAGAATTCTGTGACAATAAATCTATTCGTTGTGAAAGCAAAGCTTCCCTTACATGTCAAAACGGTACGTGTCTCTGTATGAAACCCGATTCAATGACTTATGATCAATCCCGAAAAGCTTGTGTGAGTCTTGCGGGTGAAAAGTGTAAGTTTACTGTGGTCGAAGTTATTGAATATAGAAGTTCTTGGCATGAGGAAGTTTCATGTGTTAACAATTCTCGATGTGATACTCACACTGGTATTTGTACTTGTGATCCCACATTTATGGAAAACCCTAATGGCTCATGTGTCCCTCGAAGGAATTATGGTGAGACTTGCAAAGATGATTTGGAGTGTCGACAAGACATGCATTTAAGTTGTGTTAATTCCCAATGCAAATGTGACCAAGGTAAGGTATTTAAAATTAAATAAAAACTAGAAAAAGTCAAATGTTTGCTTGCGATTTTTAAAGAGTTTCAATGTAATTATTAGACGGAGCAATTTATAGCTACTCTCACTCCCAATGTGTCGGACTGGCAGATAAGCCTTGTCTCAATGATCTTTGTACAGCCAACGCCCTGTGCAGGGGCTATTACGGAGGGCACACAATGGACAGTTATGAAGAGTACAGTGGAGAAGATACAAAATGTGTTTGCTCCCCAGGATACACAATGTCCCCTAAGGGTTTGTGCCAAGTTGGTCACGGGGGTTCGTGCGACTTCAGGGATTCTCAGTGTTTGGATAATTTCAAATGCCAAGATGGGACTTGTGTCTGCAAATACAAAGGACATCAAGTTTATGATGAATACTTACAAGATTGTTACAGTCTTGTTGGAGGACCTTGTACTCTCAAGGGTCAAGGGTTACAACAACTACAAGGGGCACAGGATTTTCATAAAAATAGTAATGTTACGTCCCCAAGGATTTATTGTATAAAACCTGCAGTTTGTGTTCAAACTGGAAGATTCAGTCATCAATGTATCTGTCCTGAAGGCACTGTTGAAAGCCAAGACCGACGCTGTGAGTTAACCTTTGGCCGAATATGTCAACCGGATAAAGATCGGAATAATGGAAATTTTAATTCTAATTCGAATAGTCATACGAATTTAAATGCAATGAAATGTGATCACTTGGCACCACTTTTTTGTATTGATGGCAAATGTCAGTGTGAAGATGATCTTAAAATTTATGATGATATTCAAAAGAAATGCAGAGGTCTTGTTGGCTCGGAGTGTGATGTGGAGGAGGAAAGCTTTTGTGTTGATGGAGCGTATTGTGCTAAGCATAGAGGGTCGAAAGTCAAAGGTCAATGTAAATGCAGGGATGATTATCAAGATTTTCAAAATCGTACTTGTTATCCTGCAGGAAATGAAATCAATTTTGTGATTTGATTGATATTTTTTAGATTTTTTGTTGATTAAAATTATTAAGTACAAATAAATCGTTTTTTATAGGTCGGGGTTTAACGTAAGTTAAATAGGTTCTTCAAAATTATTTTAGCTTTTATGATTACTGAAAAAATAAATTGAATAAATTACTTGAATAATTTAAATGACTTGATTTTCAGTAGGATTAGTAAATTTTAGCATGGGATACAGATACAACTGGCTTTTGCTGGCAACATGCATTTTCTTAGTTGACTTAATAGGTAATTTGTATATTGTACAATGTAAGCTTGATTCTTGATAATTTCTTAATAAAAAACTGAAATATTTTTAATTTTTTGAGATATGTTGATTATCATAAGCTTTTCGGTCAAAAACATTATAATATTTTAAGGCGTTTGTAAATGGCTTTTAGTATCTTGAGCACTTCCAATTAATGTCACTGGTGACCTAATGCCTTTTTCAATTTATTTTATATTTTAATTCATGTTTGAATGTCGTACAAGTAAAACTATTTAATTTTTCCAGAAACTTATACTTAAAATTCTCATGAGATTAAAAAGTACTTACGAAGTATAAAAGGATAAATTCGGTATTAGAAACGAGTGTAAATTTACAAAATTTGTATTCAAAAGTAATAAGTGTTTTATTAAATTACCCAGCCGCTTTAAACCTCATTTATGAAGTCAACAAGTTTAATTTATTTTAAAAAAATTTTGAAATCAAAACCATGTTAAAGTTATTAATCCTTATCTTCGTTTTCTTTATCTTTCTCGTTTATTTTCATTGCAACATCAGCAGCAGCATTTAACTCCTTTTCCATTTGATGTAGAGACAACTGATGCCAAAAATGATTTCTTAGAATAACTTTAGCATGATTCTCAGCTTGTTCTTCACGGAATTCCAAATATTGTATGAAATCGTAGATGACAAGAATACTAATTATTCTAAGAACACAATATCCATACATCATCCATTCTGTATCCCAACCACCCATAACTTTTGGACGGCCTACGGTTATTATCAGAATTAAATATGAAGTTATCACGAATAGCTCCCCGATGCACCAACATAAACATCCTCCACGGTTTTTCTACATTATGAATATTCATGAATTATTATATTCTGTTTAACTTTTTACTCTTTTTTCATTTGAATTTGATTGAATTTTAGAAAACAACTCACACCAAGTACAGCAAGTAGTAAAATAAGCCCTAGAACAGTTGGCAGTACTCGTAAAACTGAAATTAAAGAGAAAAACTGTGCAAATTGCTTTTGTGGCCGAATTTGTTTTTAAATTTTAATTATAAATTACGAAAAAATGATGTCAGCTCCGGCCAATTTTGATTAAGAAAAAGTTGGAATCCTCCTTCTTTTGAAACAAAATCCAGTTGGAACATTAGCTCCATTACTCTTATTCCCTATAAGTTGGTAGCAATTTCCAATGTTAGTTTTTAATTAAACTGCAATATTCATTAGAATAGTTTTGTCTGCATGGGGTATTTTCAATCTGAATATTTCTGGTTGTTTAGGAATTCTCAGCCGTAACTGCCTTGTATTCAGTTTAATCATTGGTTTGACACAGAAGTCTTATGCAAAAAATGCTTACGAAATTGAATGCTGCTATGAGTAAAGATCTGTTCCAAGATTGATAATACCAATCTTCCATGTTCTTCATGTCTTGTTGTAGACGAGCCCGTTGTTTCTCTTTCGAATTCATTTTTAAATCAAAATTGCGATTAACTGATTTTTGTAAATTATTGACAATTTCTATAAATAATGATGGAATAATTTTATAACTCGTAGAAAATATTCAATTGTGATGTGTGATGAACTTATGCTTAATTATACTGTGCTGAATTCAGAAAGTTAAGTGAAATGATTGAATGAATGGACGGAATGAAAATGAAAATGTTTTATTGAAATTAAACATTCTCGGGTACAATTACAACAAATTACAACTGTTACTAACAACCTAACATTCGATATTTTATTGCTCCATAAATGTTTAATACAAATATTTTCGAATTGAAAAAAGTCCAACGGTTCTACTTTTAATGCTAGAAAAGATACATTTAGTCCAAACAAATAAGTTGGCAGTCACACAAAAACTCTTGATAGCAAATATTGAATTCCAAGATCGCATTAAGAAAAAATAATTAAGAAATTTGAGAGTGTAATTATTCTTTATGAAGCATTATTATTTCAGTATCCAGGCTAATGGATTGTTTAATTTTAAACGGTTAAAAGTTATCAGTTTACAGCTTGATTGATTTTTATGCTGGATAAAATAGGAAACGTAAGATAACCTTATTCATTAGAATTGTTTGAGTAGTTTTATTCAGAATGTTGCCCCTTATAAGCTAAATATATGATTAATGTATCATTTATTATGTAGAATGGACCCCCCTAGACAGGATCTCCTTAAATAGAGCCCCAACCTTTCAGAAATTCGAAAAGTTAACTTCCCAAAGGGTTTTATACTTTGGAACGCAGTTTTTTATATTTTATTTTATATTGTTTCATTTTTTTCTTTTTTATTTAATGATACATGTTCATTTTTTAATATTTCATAACATTTTTAATTTTTCATAACATTTTTAGTATTTCATAACATTTTAAATATTTCATTTCATTTTTAATTTTTCATAACATTTTTCAATTTTTATTTTAATCTAAATTTTTAATTTTTAATATTTAATGTAATTTTAATTCTTATTAATTACTTTAGTTCTCACAAAACGATAATCAACTACGTGGTGACTATTTAATTAAAGCTTTAAATTTAAGTTTTAAAACAAAACTCCTCGAAACAATTGTTGGCATTCAGAAATAAAACGATAATCGCAATTTCATAAGAAATATTTATGTAGATTTTATTACAGCCCAAAGTGCAATCGTCTGTTGCTAAATATGTAAATGAGTATTTGCAAAATAGTGTTACAATTTATCTAAAACCAGTAATCAGACACTCAGAGACAATATAGCTTAAAGCGAATGAATAATACTTTTACATATCTAGAAATATTTATTTTTGCATATCAGGATACATCCATCTAAGACATTGCTCTTTGTACGCTAAATCTTTTTTCAACTCCATAGTCTTATCTTTATAAGCTTGAAGATATGTTTCATTCTTATTGCTATTATTGATTCCAGTTGTATAAAGCTTTTCAAATGTATGATGTGGATCAGGTTCCAAAGAATCGGGTACTTTTTGCAAACTTATGAGTAAATATTCCATCAAGATTGCTACAGACATGCTGTCATATTTCATTCTAGAAATTGCTCCACGATTTAATATTTTTGTCTGGGTTAAAAATTCACACCAGATTTGCAACAAAATCGGCTTTAATTTTTGAATCCAGTATAAAACAACGATTTCATGATGATCACTCCCCACTTCTAGGATTGTTTCTTGGATGTGAATAATTGTATTTAGTAGGATGAATACTCTAGTTGTAATTTGCTTTCCTGTTGGACAAATTGTATCTGTTGGGAAGGATATTAGTGATTGGTATACTTGGGAGTACCCGTAGAAAAGTAGGAGTTTTTGGAGTTCTTCTATTTCCCAGATTTTCAGAGTTTTGCTTTTACTAGAAACATCAAAAACGCTACATTTTTTATTCGACCTTTGACATTTTTATGGCTTATCGTCTTAAAAACGTAAGGACTTACAACAACTCGATTTCCTTGTTAAGCTCGACGTAGACAACATCAAGTTTAGTCTTATTGAGACTCAAGTATCCTTTATCAAAGAAAGACAAGTAAAGCTCTTTCGCTTTTGGGTTGCAATGCTCTCTGAGTAGAATTGCATAAAATTCAACAATGGCTTTTGTTGTATTTGCTGCAGGGAATTGGTCACGTTTGACTGTTTTGGCTTTACAGTTTCCGAAAAAATATCCTTTGAAGTGATTCACGAAATCTTTTGTTTTTTCGTTCTTTTCATCCAATTCGATTTTAGTGTTTTTATTGTATTCATTCCCGTACCAACGGACATGAGTGTAGATTTCGTACATGGGATTTATCTCGTCTACATACTTTGGCTCTTTTCTTCTCATTCGACTATTTTCTTCCCCTGAAAATGCAATTAGAATATAAAGTGTAAAAAATAATGCCAACTTGGACCTTAGAAAACGCTTACATCTTTTTTCCTGTGACTTTTTTCGCTCAGCGTCCACGGATTTTGTTTTAGCTTGGTCATAATCAGCAAATTCGTCATCTTCATAGTCTTTGCCCATATAAGGTGGAAAATTTGATTTTACCCAAATCCCAAAATTATAATTTTTCGTTAAATTACCGACTTTTAAAGTGTTATCAGATAGGCTGTTAGAGTTTGCATTCCTGGAAAATAAAATGGGAGTTATATTGTTTTATAGTAAATCCTAAATAATTACTTATTACAATGATCTCATTTTTCAAGTATTCTGTAAATCCTTGAAGTATCCCTTTTAAAAAATTTGATTACGAAAATCAATTTCCGAATGTTAAAGGCGAAAGAACTTAAGATAAGTTAAATTTTAAACGTTTTCCAAGATTTTACCATAAAAATCCTTTTAAAATCCAATAAGACTGATTTTGAACGTTTTTGTCCTGTTCGTTTTGCCTAAAAATGTAAAAAGTTTCAAATCCGTTTTCGTTGTAAAATTTGAAAAACGAAGGGGTTTCATCCGGAACGATAAAAATACTCTGGGTTGTATCTGCCGAAGAGGAATTTAATTTAAAAGGTCTTTTGTCTTTACGCTGAGTTTTAAACGTTAGGACGGATGTGTTTCTGTTTAATGTGAATGTGGGATTTTTATCTTTAAAATTATCCTCTTGTAGTTTTGTAGAAAATTGTGAAATAATATTCTGTGCTAGAGGTGAACTTAAATATGATGAATTGTTCTGTACTTGTGTAGACTCTACAGTATTTTCAACTGGTGATGACGGAGCGTTAAATTGTGTATCTGAAATGGATTTACTTTCTGATAGAAATTGCAAGAATAAAACTATTTTTAAAAACTGGGGGTATATTCTTTTGAGTGGGTTACAATAGATTTGCATTGTGAAACACTTTGATCCATATTACTTATTCCATAAAAACTTTAAATACCGAGTTTAAAATAAAATTAAAATTAAAAAATTTCAACCACTCATTTATTCATAGTTAAGCTTTTAAAAAAATGAAAAATAAATGTCAAGGTTAATCATTTTATTTTGGATTTTATTGACTGAAACAATTAAATCATTTTAAAATGGGAGCGTATTGTTTCCAAAATCTTATTTTTATTGCATTTGTGAACAATATTTTTAATTTAAAACGTTCTTTAAGGTTAATCGTACTTGGTTGTAAAGAAGTTCAACTGTGTACATATTATGCAATAGTTACGTCGCTTAAAACCTGAAGGAGACAATTTTTTTACTACCAAGTCGACAGATAGCTGATCACACAGATCCCAGAAGTCTAAAAGAATATATTAAATTTAATTTAAGAATTTTAATTTAAGAATTTTAATTTAAGAATTTAAGAAGTGTAATAATTTAAGAATTCAATTCTTGCGGCCAAATTTGGATAAGTAATTAAAAACAGAGACTTAGTTAATTATAGTTAATAAAACATAATTGTTTAAATCCTTAATAAATACATAACAAAAAAAGAACCATTTACATATAAATATAATCCAGAGTGTTTAAAAAGGTTTTCCTCTAGTAAATCTACTAATCATATCATAAGCCCACAAAGGTTGATCATAAGGAGCAACATGACCCGCATTTCTAATAAAAACATGAGCCAAATTCTTAACAAATTTCGTATACCCTGCAATTTCCCCATTGACTTTCCAAATTCTCCTAGCTGCCTTTGAGTATTGTCTTGACCCAGACCAATTCAAAGATCTAATGAATCTATCAATACCTGTGTGAGGAACTATGATATCTAGTTGAGGAGCGTAGATAAGCACTCGATAATCTAATCCAAGAAGTCGCTCCACTTGGGGTTTGGAAGATTTGCAAATTTCATCTTTCATACTTTCAAGGACTTTGTTTGTCCCTCGGGCAAAGGGCTGATCTCCTACGTGGATTGACCTTCTCACACTGTCAGAGTTTAGGAAACTCACGTAGTTTTTGTACTCTTGAGGAGTAGTCGTTTCCAGCATGTTCATGTAGAATTGGTAGCCTGTTACGTTGTAGAAGAACGAGCCTTTGTTTGAGCTCCCTAGGATTAGAGACTGAACTGACTGTAAATTTAAGAGTTAAAGATTTGAAAGTTCTTAAGGAAAAGAGGTTTTTGAAAGGAGTTTGGCTTTAGTTAAGAGTTTACCTCTGTAGCATCTTCCCATTCTTCGTCTGAGATAAGTTTCCGTATTTTATCTTCCTGTTTTAAGAAATAGGATTTTTGGACTTCGTCGATAAGCCCAATGTTAAAGAGAAAGTCTCCGTATTGGTTTTGAGTTATTGGGTCTGAAAAGCCGGATCCTATGATAAGCCCTTTTAAGTTGATTTTTAGGGAACGGAATTTATTTTGATTTTCGATGTGAATTTTGTAGCTTAAGGATGGAACGTATTTCCCTAATAAAATTAAATGTTTTTTAAACTCAAGACTCAATCTACAATAGTATTTGACAAAGATATCATGTTATCTGATGATAATTGAAAATAAATTTAACCTGCATACGATTCCCCAGCGACGTACAACTCTCTTTGTTGATACTCAGGAAATACGCGAAAGAATTGAGTCAAAGCTTCATAAAGATTGTCTGAAACTTCAGCTTGAGTTTTTGAAAAACCTTTAGGATCGTCTGTAAAACTAAAACCTGCAAACATTTTGAAATCACGTTTGTTTTAAAATTAAAATTAAAATTTCTTGCTGCAAGATGATTGCAAGTTAAAATGTTATCAAACCTGTTCCCACTGGACTGTCTATATAAATAATAGAATTAGTAAGGGTCCATGCATACTGTCGATATTCCAGGTAGCCTTCGTTGTTTATTTTAAAGGGACCGTTTTCAACAAATAATCCGAAAAGAGATGAAGTACCGGGCCCTCCATTGAGCCAAAGGATTAATGGGGCTGTTTCTGGTTCAAACTTTTATTTAAAATACGAGATATTTTAAACACACATTAATAATTAAAAAATAATTTAAAATTTAAAACAATTAAAAATTATTTAAAATAATTCAAAATAATTTAATGAAAACATGCAGTTTTCAGAAATTGAAAGAACATTACTTACCGCAGCAGGAAAAAACCAAAAAAACAAATTAGAGTTGAATTGCTTATTGACAGTAAAGAACCCACTGTAACTTCGAGTGTCAGTTAAATTGGTAACTCTGGCTTGTTCTCTCCAAACGTATTCAACATCCCCTTCGCTTTTTCCCCTTCCTGTCGTTTCAATCATCTGAGTTAAAAACAATTTATCTCCAGAATCTGTCCCATTCTGAATTTCGTTTGCATCAATTGTCTCATTCCCTAATTCCCCTTGAGCTCCCACTGGAACCACTCCCACTGGATAAATGTCCCCATCTCCAGCGTCCGCCACTTCTGCCACTCCATCATGGTGAACTTCTTCATACACTGACGAAGGGATCCATCCTTTCGCGTTTATGATTTGGCTTTGTGCTATTAACAAAATGTAAATTAAATTTCTGAAGGAGAAGCTGATGCTACCACTGTTTATTTTAAAATTGTTAATTCGCATTTTTTAATTAAAAAATAATTATTTAGAGCCCTAGACAAATACTTCAAGTTAATTCAACTGAGTTCAGAATAAAAATGAATTTGAAAAATGCTAGTCCAACTTTTTAAAAAACAAAATTTCAGTGTGAAGCGGCTTTTACTTTAATGTGTTAATTTATAAAAGTATAAGAAGGTTGTTTTTGTTGTTTTGTTGTTTTTCTAATGTAAACGATTAATATTAATTTGTTAAAGATGCCTTAGATTGATTTCATTTTTTGTAATTAATCCATTTAGAAAGTAAACCATCAAGATGGTTTACTTTCAGTCTGAAATATTGATTAGAAAAGTCTGGTAGTTGAATATACCTAAAAGCAGCGGGGGTGTTATTTTTAGCATTCTTATAATAATAGCACCGCTGTAATGGAAAACAACATATATTGCTAAATTGCTTTAACACTGAAGGGATAGGGACTTTAAATGGTAGGATGGGCATTATTTAATTTAAATAAAAGTATATAAAATAGAATTTAAATGTTTTAAATCGGAGGAGCATTTATTCATAGGGGGTATTTAATTTTGAAGAATTACGGCAATCTTTTAAAGCATTTGTAAATAATAATAACAATAATTGGTACAAGAAAGAGAGATAAAGTTTCCTGTTGTTGCTGCTGTTTTATATGGTGTGAGTATTAAAAGTTTAAAAGGATTGAAAAGTAGGAGATAGAAGATATAGCTAATTTCCGGATAAAAACGAAATTAAGTTTGTTGTTGTAACAAAGGAAAGGCGGATATTACGGTGGGATTTGTGATAGTGAAAATAATGAATTATTTTGATAAAAGTAGAAATGAGGTCGGCAGACGGGTATTTAGTG
>JAQGAA010000450.1:0-22567 GCA_034696425.1 Isotoma viridis
CCTACCTATTTCTATTATGCATAGTAAAAGAAGATATACACACCAATTTCCCATAACTCTTTCATCCCTTGGTTATCTTCATGCATAACCCTAGACCCTAAATTAATTCCGCATTGCAGCTTTCCCCAACAAAAAAACACACTTGACGAAGCTTATACATACCTAAAATACCTTAAGAGCCCTAATACCAAGAGGAGACTGTGAATTGTCCCTACTAAAAAGATAAAACTAACTAGCACGCGTGTTTATACATATATGTAGACTTTAATCTATAGTAAAGTTTCAAGAATGTGTGTATGCATAATATATTTGATACGTCTAGACTCTAGAGTGTAGAGAGGTGATATGTCAGCGTATCTATAAGATAATCTACATACATGATCAAATGTACCTCCCCCAGGTCTAGTCAACAACAAGGAAGGAAGGAATCGTGTAGAGATTTCAGTTCAAGAGAAAGAGAGATAGAGAGACGATTCCTATCTCTTATTCAATTTAAATACTAAAATAAGGCAAACAATAATGGAACTCTTGTGTTCTATTCATTTCAATGAAGTCAAAGAGATGTGTAGTGTGATGTGCTGGTAATATAATTTGCTTATCAATCTCTACACTTTCAGTTGGGATAAGTGTGAAACGTGAAAGATTCACTTTTCTCTTTCTCTATATTTTCCATTTCAAGTCTTGTTATTGTTTTGTTGTTATAGTCATTCAATTTCAATTGTCTTCTATATAAGACGATCAGTGTTGAGTCTAAATTGGTTTTCTTATTTTGAAGATACAAACTGAATGGACAGTATTGATAAGGAGTAGGAATGAATTGAAGCTTCATTCATGGGAATAGAATGAAAGTTTCGTTCATTTTATCAATTAATGAATTTCAGTAACCTTTTTGAAGAAATTATACTCTCTGTCATCTACTATAATGTATTAATTATGCTTACAAAATTTCAATTCTTCCTCATTGAAAATTAATTAATTTCTACATTTCCTACCCTTGATAAAACAAAATGACTAATAATTTTTCAAATAGTGAATCACTAGCATTCTAATTAATTAGCTAGAAATTACCTCTGTGAGTGTATAAAAACAAGGCCTACATAGCTAATTAATAATTTAGAAAATTAAACTCGTAACTAAAGCTTTCTTCCGCTTTAATTTTTCAGACTCTCAGAGTTTCAGCCTTATTATTATTATTAAAATTATCTACCCAGCTATATAACTGTACTGCTTCTTTTAATTAATTACAAAGCAGAAGGAGAAAACTAATAAAAAATCCATTATAATATTTTATCCTTCATCTTTCATTCTATCCTATGTTTTTCATCAGCTCGAAACAACACGCAAAAAAATAATAGCTTCGCATACATGCGAAGTGACCTTAAAAGAGCAAGGTTAAATGTAAAAGTGCTAATGGAACTTTTGGAGATATTACTTTTCTTTTTTCTTCAGACAAAATTATACTTTCCATTCTCATCAAAATTTCTAGATTGTAGTCGTCAAATCCTATTTACAGTTCACCTTCCATGAAAGGAAAGCTATTCAAAAAAGTGTAGGAGTGTCCATTGAGTAAAAAAACTATATAGCTTTAGTTACTAGTAGTAGTTTTAGTTCAGTATATACCATGCAGTGGGGGATTCTGTAGTAAGTAATAATACAGACTACTACAGACAGGAAAGCTTCATTTATTACTCAATCTCAACTTATCTGTCAGAGTGTGTCCTGTCCGCTCCTCTCTTCAGGTTGTATTACTTTCCTGTATAAATAAATGAATCCTCAGGAGGTCATTTTGCTTTTCATCCCTTGAGATCAAATCAATGTTATGAGATGCTCTTCTACCTTTTTTTATTACAACGTATCTTGATTACTTATTTTGTTACGCTTTTTTTACCTTTTTCCACCCGGGTGGCTTTATCCCACAATGTTTTTCCCCTTTCTCTAGGGTTTCAAGAGGAATACAAAATCCTTGTAAATAATAAGAGCGTTTCAGGTTAAAAAAATATCAAATAGGTTTTTACCCTTTTACATTTGAATAGAAACGTAGTAGGAGGTTTGGAAACGAGTAAATAAAAGCCACAAGATGAAATGAGACTTTCATCAAGATTCAATGCCGGAGAAAGTTAGCGATGCTCCAATAGGTTTCAAAGATATCCACGAATTTATTACAGAAATGGACAAAAACCTTCCCAGTTGGTGGTGGTAGTTGTGGTGAAAGTATAATGGTTTAGTGTTCATGATAGCAAAGTTGGTCTGATATTGATATTTTATGAATGGTTAAGCATGACGGTGACGGGAGTGGAAGTAATAATAAGTAGTATTTCATGTCAACTTCTCTCCATACATTTATACTGAAGAAGAACCCAATTATTTCCATTTTAATTACTAACGAAGCTTTTCTCAATGACTTGGTTTGTGGATTCAGAGCCAAAGAAAAGCTGAGGTTGAACCTGTCTTTTAAGACTTATCTTGGAGAGTTTAAGAAAGAAGAAGTGTGTAATTATACAAATGTCACTATCACACTGTTTAAGAAACTATTTAATGATAGCTAGTGGTACTGAAATGGTGGTGAGATTTATATTATAATGGTGTTACGTTATATAAAAGGCACACTAAACTAATACCTTAAATAGCTCTTAGAATTTAACATGCTCGTAAGTGAAGGTGAACGAAAAGTAAATCTTAAACAGGTAGAGAGGGACGAAATGCAAGGCATTCATGCATGTACTACTATTTAAGTATGAAGTAACTACTAATATAAATATAATATATGGTATTTCATTCTTTTACCAAAAAAGGGTTTACCATTTCAAAGAAGATTCCGTGAGAAATTTGTTATAAAATTCCCACTCGGCAAATTTATGATTTCCCTTACGATGCATAACCTTTTATACTTTTATTCCTCTTTGTGTGTGGGTAAATGCATGGATTATGATGATGATGGTGGTGGATGGTGGTGTCATAATAATGCAGAATGTCTAGGAAATAAAATAAAAGTGTATGACACCGTATTGTCCAGGATGACGAAATTAGGCAAGAGGGAGTATCCACAAAGTGTAGTAAAGCTTTCACTTCAAAGGAAAAACTTTTGTGTTGGACGATAACGGATGAATCTGTGTGGAATTCTAATGTCATAAAATATTATACCTTTTAGAATAGACACATCTCACCAAAAACGTATTATAGAAGGAAGAGGAAGAGAAGGCCCGCATTATTATTATTACTATTTTATGGACCATTTTGGATCTTTCATCATCGTCTCTCTCTCACTACGGTCTGCATAGTCAGCCAAGCATACGGGAAGAATTGAGTGCTTGTGGTTGTGGATAATATATTGAGCTTGGCATGGGTAGGCAATAAGCGAGCATGGAGGCTTAAATGGCTAAAAAAGAGTGGTCGACGATTTTTGCAAGAATCTGCAAATTCGCGTGAGAATTATTGCAAAGAGAGGAGCTCTTTAGTATTGCAACTTTGCAACGCCACCAATACCTCGAGAATGTAATGATAGGGGTTTCTTGATAAATCTTGTGTTTCAATTTTGGTTACAAATAGTCTTAATTAATTAAAACACCTTAGTGAAAGTTGCTGAGATTAAGAGGAAAAGGCGTGATGAAAGGGTTAATTGTGTCAAAATTTTACAACCTACTAAGACTGATAAGTTAGAGGCTATCAAATAATCACAGAACCCTATTTGACCCACGCGACTCCTATTTGAATCATTGAATTAAACAAGTCATTTGAATTCCCAGCACAAAGTATATGAATGAGTACCAAAAAGCTCTTCTTGTTAACCTTCCCACTTCCGTCTATGGATCTTATCTGTGCCTACCTTATCTACCTATAAAATAGGATAACCAAGGACCAGGACAAAGACACGAGTTCTCTGACTACATACTACTGAGACTACCAAAGCTGTCAAATGAAGTGTAACCACATCTAAAAGGCGGGTTCTTTATGATGAGCTTTACATTACTTCGACATCCAATCCAATCTTCATACCACTTTCTCTACCTTCTATCTTCTTAGTGTTAAGGTAGCCTATCCCTATAATGATAATAACACTAAGCTAATACTAATATCTCGTGACACCCAAATCGATTCCACCATCGCATCATCACTACAACCAGCACCATAACTAACTAGAGAACCTTTCTTTCGTCCCATTTTCCCTTTCTACTTCAATATATATCTCGAAGTGAATCTCATCTGCTCTTCATCTTCCAAAATCTGATATCACTAAAGTACTTGTATAGATGGACTTGATGTAATAGTTTTGTAGCATTTTCGTTTTTGCAATATTCGCAATGCACCACCGTTTTTGTAGCATGGTCCCCACGTTTACTTTGTGTGAATCCTAGGCTTTCACCACTTTCACCCAAATGCCCATACAAATGTATGCTCCATCATATCTTACAGTTTACTCTGAGGAAACTGTGTCGACACTCGGATTCTAGAAATTCCGTGGATGAAGCATAATCTGTCACTGTCAATTACTTCACTTTGTAACTTAAAATATATTTTTTCCTCTATTGGCTGACTAGTAAAAGGAAATGTGAGGAGTTTAGTAGCAACATCATCAGCAAGCAACTCTCAAAGCTTTCATAAGTTTCAGATTTCGAAAACGCTTTAAGCAAGCAATACACATAACAACACTTTAACATATAGGATAGGATAGTCACTCATACCAAGAATATCTTTAGTATTCACAGACACTCAAAATCACTCTATCACAGCTCAATCGAACTGTACTTTGAAAGAGGAAAGGTATATTACTCTAATATATCATAATATTATTTACAAACACATCTTTCATGTTTTTGCAATCTGGATTCTAGGTTTGTTCATGGATTCTGAGTTACGAGGATGAAAAAAGAATGCAAATTTTTTATACTTCTTCATATCCATATGGACCATCAAACTATCAAGAGTAGTGTAAAAAAAATAAATGTGTAGGGGCTTCTTTCATCATTTTTCAGATTTCTCCTAAGGAATTTGGTATTTCGAACACGAACATCGTATCAATAATACTACTGCTTTTTTGACGTGAATGAATGAATACAGCTACCAAAAGTACAAGCTCCTACATACTAAATTGTATTATTTGTTGCGTCAGTCGGACAGAGTGAAGGTTTTATATGTATGTCATTTTTATTGTACTATATTGTCTTCTTCGATACTATGAGATATCTTGTACGACTGACTATTGCCTGGTTTAACTTTTAAGATAATAAGAAACGTGAGATTTTCTAAAAATGAAAAGAAGTTTTCCCAACTAAAATGTACTATTGTGATAGTACCAATTCGTTTAGAGTGTTTGTGCTATAAAGTATCGGCGATACTTTATGTAAATAGTCTCGATGCTATGTGTCTGTTTGTCGAACTTTTGATCCATGAGTATCTCTGTGTACTTTGAATAAACTCGTTTGCTTTTGTCTATGTTCTTTAAAATGCACCTTTCTCGGTATTGCTTACTTTATTTTTAAATAATGTCCCTTCAAATTTATTATCCTTAGTGTATTGATAGATTTTCTTACATTTTTATTCACAGAGAGGGTTTGCTTCAAAAATAAAAAAATACTGCATGTGCTCACATCACATTCCAATATTAAACATTTAAAAAGCATCTCTAAAAGTACCAATATTTGTTCAAAAAACTCCACGGGGAAATATAAAAAGTTTAACGGTTCATGGTACTTTCTCAAAGAAGAAAATCAAAGTACCTAAGTGCAATCTCAGACTTGCCATGCCACCCAACTGAGATTTATCTAGATTCCCTCCGGGTCTAAGCTTGTTAATCAAACTAGTGGTAGAATTATCTACATTATCTAAGAATATGGGCCAATATAAATAGACATAAAGTCCCTAGGGAAAGATCTCATTTCAACACACTCAACAAATACCCCTAACACTCTAGGCTCTATTTAACAACATCCGCTCATGAGGGTGAGACTCTAGAGTAAATAGAAATATCTATAATACTAAAACGGGTAAAACTCTTCAGACCAAGTAGAAAGTTGCCTATGTACTATCGTAAACATAATGGATGTTGGAGGTTTATTAACGAAATCTCTACGACTAATCCGAACCTTTTCTATCCTCCAGTCAGATACACTGACCGAGGTTAAAACGGCGTGTAATCACTATCCAACACCCATTGTACATGTCTCAAAAGGATATTGTTTACCACCAGTCTCTACGAGTGTAGAATCCCAATCTGAAATCTAGATTTCAATTTAGATGACTCAGGCAATCCCTGTATATAAAGCTTGAACATACTAGACACAATAATAAACCCGGGTAGGGTAATGAATGAATGAAATGTGGATCCGCGTAAAAGTAAAAGGGCTACTTGAAAGAAAAAGTTTATCCATTGCGTAAAACTTTTAGCAATACGTAATTGGACTTTAAATGACACTTGGTATTTTGCCAAATGAAATGACAAATAAAACCTAGACCGGTGGTGGTGGGTGGCAGTGGTAGTCCATAGTGGCCGGGGGTTGCCATTTTGTTGTGTCATTTCATATAGCTAAGTTGGGTAGTTTAAATTGGAGAAAGCAGTGAACATGAACCTTCCTTATTAGTACCAAGTACCACGAACAACTACTCTATAATATCACTAGGTACAACAACATTTATAAAAACTGCCCCTGCCACCACTCCTGTTACTTAATACTTTTGAGAAAGAAATGAGAAACGAAAAGAGTGGTGAATGTGCAGCTTGAAAACATTACTTTCTCTTGTGAAAGCTTTTTTATTCTTTATTTTTGTCCTTAAGAATTTATAGTATAGGTGTAGATAGTCTGGATGAACATGAAATGTGTATAACTATTACTACTACTACTGATGTCCTTGTACCTTTCGGTTTTTTCTCGAAAGCCCTTCTCGGTTATATATGTATTATATGTGAATGAGTAAAAGTAACTGGTTGATAGTTGGTAGTTTCACTTTCTCTTAAAAAGAGGAACAGGAACACTTTGGTATTCTCATCATATGCTCCTTGTGAAATAAAACCGTTCAGATCATTCAGCTCCTCGTGAATCCAGGTCGTTACTAAGAGGTGTAACTAAATCTTAGATTCAATAGTCCCTATACAAAGCCTTCTTGACATATGGTACCTTGTTTCAATGGATAGTTTGGCCCTGGTTGATAGCCTGCGACCCATTTTCAACTCATGGTGGCGATGATGATGATGATGACGACGACTGTGAATGCAAGAAAGGGGTTTCCCTTTGGCTTCCTTCCTGGTATGCATTTTTTAATACCGAGTTTGGAAATAAAGTATTAAGACTAAAAGGTCCATATATATACACAAGATGTGGGGGTGTGAGATATTATATCACTTTTTCTCATTTTGTACTGATGGTTACGAAGCAATAAAGTGAAGCAGGGGATTGAATAAAAATTAGGTTGGTGGGTAAGGGTTGTTTCTAAGGTTTTTGGAATGACCATTTTATAAGGTGAGCATTTAATACACAGTTTAAAAGTTGATTAAATTAATTTGATGTCAAAAAGTGTACCTCTTGGTGTGTTTCAACATTAAAAATGAAAAATAAACTAATTCAAAAGAAAAATTTGAGAAGATTCTTCAAAAATCCAAAACTCACTTTAAACATCATTAACTTAAACTGCATAACCCTCAATATACCTATTTACTAAACTATATTGCACACTTGACTTAAAGCATTCTCCGAATTTCCTCCACTTTTCCTTGACACAATCCTTTTTTACCTGATATCTTCCACTTTTACTCTTCCACTTGACTCCAAACTTCTTTTTAAGGGTCCTCATCCTTCAAAGTTAAAAAAAGTACAAAAAATGCGCACATGTACTATAAAACCTATACATCTTAAATGTATTCCTTATCAAATTCTACATTTACAATTACCTCGTGTACTATTTGACCCTAGTGGTTTCTCCAAAACACATAGTCACCACCACTACCACTTCCACCATATACTACGTATTATTATTATAAGCAAATACTGACAATATAAGAATCTTAAGTAGTTTTTCTCTCAGAATCCTACCGCAAATACCTACAAAATAAAATACCTACAACCTAGATACTACTCCTTGTACATATACCGACATCGCTTAGGTGCTTTACACTACGGATACTACTTCATCCATACAAATGCCCGGATTTTTGGATGCGCAGTTAAGGAGGAAGATTGTACTTTCTCTCTCTCGCTCTTTCTAACTTTTACCCACTTTCTTCAAGCCAAGAATATGTAGGCACTTTTCCCTTTGCTTTTTATACTTGATCATTCCTTCCTTCTCATTCTTATACTACTTTTACTTTGTCCTTCCTGACTTTTAGAGAATGAATAACTGTAACGTACAAAAGCCTCATTTATACACAGAAGTGTGCCTCTCTTGAACATCTAGCCGAAATAAAACGTCCTTTTTTATAGTCTATCCAAGGCTTATATAGGACAGTCACAATAATCATCATCACTCTAAAAAATTTCTTGACTTTTCTCTTCAAGTCAATTTTCATTTTAATCCTAGTATCCATTTCAACCATAAAAATATCCAAGCACATGGCTGTCTAGTATTGAGAGGTGGTGGTGGTTGAATGATACTTTTACTTCTATCATGAACCCTTCTGGTTTAAGAAGTAAAAAAGTAGAAAAAACAATGTGTAGTAAAGGATAAAAATGACGATCTTATCACGCAGATCAATTGATCCGTACCTACCTAAGTATCAAATAGTCTTAGAAAAAGATTGTTATTTTGTACACAGGGAATAAGTCCTTTTTTACTAAGCCATGCCATGAGCCAAGTCAAGTCGACGTATGTACAATGATGTGATGGAATCAGAGGATATTTTCCAAATAGTATCTAAATGTGATCCGTCTATCCTATCGGATACACAATCCTTCTGGTACAAGTCCAAGTATAAAGTCGAAAACTCCAAAAGTAAGTTTCAAGCAGGCCAAATGAAATGACTACCCGGGTAGAAATGTCCCACTCCCTCAGTTACATACAATCAAGCCCGAGAGAACTTTCTCCGTGTGGCTGTGGAAGTAGTAGTGGTTCTACTACCAATTGTATTTCATACTCTCTCTTTGTGCCTCATCTGCTTTCATACCAACAACCCAACGAGAATATATGGCTATCTCATGGCACTGTTGTGGGATTTCTGTGAATACTTTCAACCTTAGGGGTCTTACATACATACCTAATAATAATAATATTCAGTAATCACGTTTCAGTTCAACATACTGAACTCTTATTGTGTTAACTCAACTACACAGCAAATGGAATAGAACCAAGTTGAATTCCAGAATACGTATAGGTAATATTACCAGAAGATCCAAAGCCGAGTAAAAAGTTCTGATTGCGACACAACGAATAAGAAAAGGTAAGGGTATATAGTTGTAATAAATGTCTAGAGAGAAAGTAAGTACAATATGCTGTGGGTAGTATGAATTTGACAGAATTCAGTTTGAATTGGTTCACAGAAGAATTGTCTTGTACTGAAGGATTTTGTGGTTTTTGGTAATCGTGGCAGTGGCACATTCGTTCTATATGTGTATAATGTATACATCTCTATTTTAAACTCATCCCTGAATCTTCTCTAGAAGATATCTGAGATTACCAAAAGTTCAAAAGGTTTACTTAATACATAACGTAGAATTCTACCACGACATGATCCTTACTATTATTCAGTATTCACTTTCAGTTCTACCTTTGTTATTCCAAGTTTGATTGTAAGTTTGACATTTTACTTCGACCCTAAAATCCCCTTTCCTTACCTGTCTAAAGCATCAAGAGAATACAATAGATGAATTTCACCATATACATTTCCCATGAAACAAATTTATATATCTCAAGCTATCTATAACAGGAACAATGCCATAAGTTCATAACATTATTTTATATGTATCTCCCAATATTATTTTAGGGTCTGTCTGTCTATAACAATCAACAATTCAGAATATTACAGACAACAGTAATAGTAGATACTACTGATACTACATAAAGTCTCAAGAACGCAATTCCAAATATTACAAAGAATTGGAAATTCACCAAAATTGTTCCGTACCTCTATCTATAAAATAGAAAATAATAGGTACATGTCTTATAGTTGCACTTTGGTTTATATCATCCCCCACTGACATTGACCCAACTACAAGTTAGAGAAAGCCTTAGAAAAATACCAATTCAACATTTGTAGCTTTAGCCAAGAACCATAACAGTAAAACTCTAACATGCTACTTTATCTACGGTTTTTATGCATAATGCATTTATTGCCTAGAAAGCTATTCCAGTTCGCTTTCAAGCCTCGTTAGAGTAATACAACACATTGTATTAGTAATAAGTTAAGCATACATAAAGCGCAGAGTAGTCTATATACACCACCCACCCACTACCACTAATACATCACTTTCACCCAGTAAGCCTGAGACTAAAAGTTGGATATTGAGTTAAATTTAGAGTTGTTTCAATCTTCCAACAATACAAAAACCGAACAATACATAACAAAAACATATAGGTACGAAATTGATGTTGCTTAAGTTGATCTCGAATCTCGATTTGTATACTCAAGTGTAATCTAAAAGGTACCTTGTACCCTTTCTTTTTCCACATTTAGAGATGTAAAGGAAGACGTAATAATATATTGAACTACATCAATTTTCTCTCTATCGGGGAAAGTGAAACCTAGGAAAGCACATTGGATACAATCCGAAGATATTTATTGTACAGTTCGACCTACAAAAGAACTTTTGTACAAAAGTACAAGACAGGTTGGACTACTTGGACAATAATACACTGGAAGTGGTGGTTATACTACAGGATAAATCAGTAATACTAAGAACAACAGTACCAAGTACCATCCAAAAACATCAACGAAGTGAACATTTTAGAGTATATTTATCAATGACGAAAGAAGTACCAAGAATTGTCTGGTGATCGGTGATACTATCGACTTCAATGTTCCGTACTACTAAAGCTGGAGCTTACCTATTGTAGACAATAATAATACTACTGGCATTGTGAAAAAGAAATCCTACTTTAGTACCTACATTGGCTACATTATTACATTCAAGTGAAGTTTAGACACATTTATACAACTTTGGAAGATCGAAGGCTTGAGGAGAGAAAAAAGAAGATTATTATGAGTGTTTGTAATGTAATGGTGTGAATTCTGAAGTTGGTGAAGAAGTGAGATTTTATCCTAACTTACACCTACAATATAATATAACAGGATTGAATTGGATTACATTTGTCTACTAACACACTTACAAAAAGTTAGAAGCTGGTCTAGGATGATGGTGTTTATATATGATATGAGTTTCGAGAACGCGTGTTAGATCAGATTTTATTTAAAAAAAGAAGAAGGCTTTATTGTCAGTGTGTCAAATGCCTTGCAGTATAGCACTATTGTATTATTAAATCTTTTTAATATTAAGAAATGTGAACAGATCTTATTGAAAATTCAAAAAGATTGATACTGACATGTGTAAAAGTGAAATTTTAAACAAGAAATGTTTCGGGTTTGCTTATACAAAGCTTCTGGAGTAAAGAAAGCCCGTTAAGAGACAATTTAATCTAAAAGAAAGTAAATTGGAAAAAAAATGCGAGTCATTTTTAGATGTAAGGAGAAAATGGTCACGAATGTTTGGATTAGATAAAATAGATTGACAAAGACATCACCACTAGATTCATTTTTTGTGTAGGATTTCATCCATTTTTCCTCAGGGCGAAATAAAAATTTCCCCATAAATCCTTTTTCACTCTAGGATCTATATGCGTGTGAATAATGTGACAAGGTGATGGTAGTAGTAGTAGTGGAAGATAATAGTGACACACACGGGATTGAAAGAGCTATAAAAAGTAGTAAAAGAAAGTAAAAAAATCAAAGCGATTGGATTGAACAGCTTATTTATAGTACGGACAGATAGGTATGATAAAATAGGGTTAAAATAGGGCTGAAAGTGGTAGACGTACATAAGCGATTTTGCATTTTACTTTACTTGCTAGTTGCTACTACAATCACGATCAACTTTTACTTCACTGGTTAAGTCAACTGAAAAGTGGGAAATTGAGGGTTTTATAGAATCTGACAAGCTGTCACGTGCCAAGAGGAGAAATCGTGTCCGATTACGTCGGTCACGTCAACCTGTCAACCTGCTTAAGTCCGAAAAGTTGAACCAACTTCAACAATTCCTTTATTCATCTTTTTCGATATGGAATATCAAGCGATTCGTCTACGCAATAGAAAACATGTTCGGTTCATCTCTTGGATCGACATGGTAAGTGTATTGAGTAAAATGTACCACCCGCCCAGCATCATCCCTAACAAATAATCTTATATTTGTTGTCATTCATGTCCCAATCAAAAGGTTAAAGTTGACTTTGAATGTATATCATCCATAATAAAAGTAAGTTTAATATCGTATAATATCATGATGCTTTTTAATAAGAAGCTAATTTATTTTAAATAATATGGTATAATATGAAAGTCAACTTCAATCTCATTATTAAATCTTGACTATGTAGAATAGAATGTATTCTATATATAATCATTATTACTGTAATCATCAATATCACACGTCCATTTCCTGTTTTTCAGCTCGTCGCAGTCATTATGGTTTCCTACTTTGCATACAAATTTATCTTCTCTGATCTTAATGATGTGACAAGGCCTCCTTTTAGTCCAGGCAAATGTAAGCCATTCTATTTCCTTTATATGTTGTACACTATATATTCATTAGACTCTGGGTTCGTAGCCCATTAAATTTGATTTATGTATATTCTATAGTAATATATGTTTCATGGACTTTGATATAAACCTCAGGATAATATTACAAGTTTATTGCAACTTAAGAAACGAAGGAAGATATTTCCTGTAAAGGGGAGTGGGTGGGGTTCTCTTTTGAAGTTTATAAAGAGAGTTTATTAAAAAGGATTCAATCTTTTAACTTTTTCAACGAAATAAGTAACCTTTTGCTTTTAAACAAATGAAATCCTTCGAATTTCAAGTTAATTGCATTATGAACGGATGATACCTAAAATTAGCGATTAAAACACTTTTTCTTCCTTGACAGGGAGAGGATTTGCCGAGTTCTTATTTTCATCCATATGCATAGTATACACAACACAATTCTTTATCGCCTTGCTATTGCTTTCTTCAACGAGTCGGGTAAGCAAAAAATTCGACCTTTTTCCTTTCAAAGAAATTATGTCAAGGCTTTGTAAGAAATTAACATATTTCTACTATCACTAAATTATTATCATGCTCTCGCTACAGAACTACAATCTGCCATTTTTTACTAATTTTAAGTCTCACATTCTACTAAAAAACTACTAACCATAATGAAATTACCGACAAAATAGAAACTATCGCATGTCACGGCTTAGTAGGCAATTTAACCTGCTATATTATTAACGCTATCACAGGAAAATCCTTCGCCTTTGTAAGAAACCGGAAAATAAAGTCTGAATTGCTTAATTTTTTGCATCTTGTAAAGTATAATGCTTAGGGAAGCAAGATTAATGTAATATCCGTAAAAATGTCTAAACCCGTCTTGGGCTAAACATTCTCTCAAAGTTAGGAATATCTTACGGATTATATTCCTCTGGGTTTTTTGGATTATGCGAAATAATGAACCGAAACCAAGTTGCTTTTCAGCATCAAAAACTCCTCTGAAAACACTACTAGAAAAAGCATGAACACTCTGATAGTGGTTAAGTTGGTTCATATTATACAAAAACTGGGCTAAAGTAGGGTGTCCTTTTTTTAACCAAGATCACATTCATATGTATTCTAATACTCTTGGGATGACGATAGACGATAGTTAGTAGTAGTAGTAGTCACTAGTGACAGAAATATTTTTGGGTGTAGAAGAAAGTTGTGTTGGTGGTTGGTTAGTCATATTCATCATCACCAGCAGCACCCAGTTTCAGCAGTAGGCTGAGTTAGATTCACTTTCGCTTACAATTCTTTCACAACTTTCTACACAAAGCAAAAACTTTCAGACTTTCACCCACGTTCTCCTTTTTTTGTATAAACTGTATGCATGCAGACTACAAAGACATTAAAATGCTTGAGTAATATGCGGTATTACTACGAGCTCCATACTCCATACTATAGAATGCTACTAAACACAATGCGCAATGATTATATATAGATTATCTTTTAAGTATCAAAGAAAAATTTGCATATTGACGATGATATTCGTAATAGATGGATCAATTTCATTCCAAGAGCCGAAACAACATAGAACAGCCTATTCCATATAGTGATTGTATATAATGCTTAGAAATAATAACTTTACATATGGAATGGACCGTAGTAGATAGATTTGGGTTTCATAGATGTTTATGAAATGGATATGGGAATTAAGGACTTGGGAAGTTTAGAGAAAGTTATTGCAGTTCTTTGAATAGTGAAAGTTTTACTAGGGGTTAAGAGTTACGAGTTCAATTTCAAACTGGGAGGGATATATAATCTTCATTATAACATTCCCTTACCGCGGAACATTATTGTATTCATATGGATTTACTTTTAAGCTTTATAGCTAATCTGGGTTGGAAGGATAATATTTCAGACAGTTGAAAGTTGAAACTGACTGTGGTGAAAGTATTGAATTAAAAGAGATAGAGAATATTGCATGATGGATTTTGCAGGTAGACATGGAAAGTGATATTATACAGATTTACTCAGAATCGCCCTCACATGGTTTAATAACAATAATAATACCAAAATGAATAGGAGTTCCAGGAGACTACATTAGAGCTTGTTTTCACAGAAAAATGTTTAGGGTAGGAATTATTATATCAAATGCGTGACAAAGGCAAATTGTATTAGATTAATCACGATTAAAAGAGTAAATGTTAACTATTATAACTGTTATATCAATGTAATGACTCATACATAATATATTCCATAAGAGCATGAATCCCCGATAAATATATACCTTGGTTATGCAATCGATTACTTTCATGTGGTAAATGGTGAAAGGGTTTTAATGTTTCATAACAAGTAATTAGTTTGTGTCAGTGTATCTAGCTTAAATTGGCTGTGCTACCCGTAAAAATGTTCTAATTACGGCAGTTTCATTAATTTCATGACATCAATTACCTAAAAGTAATTAATAATACTGGTAAGATATGGTAACTTACAAAATATACTTTTAAATTTTGTAGAAACACGAACCACCTATCATGAAATGTGTCAGGGTAAGTGTGAAATCGGTAGTTTTTGTTTCCCCTTATAATATTAATACTATGTAAATTTGCCACTCTTGATTTACTCTGTTCACGATTCACCAATTGCACTCTGATATCAAAATTTGCAAAAGTAAAATTAATTCACCTAGCTGCCAAAATGCTATGTAGAACATAATAGTTGTGTCATCAATGTTACTAGTATTTTTTATCATTTGAAATTTGTAAACCTGCTGCAAGCATAAATTATGCCACTAAATAATACATAGACCTAATTACCTTATGCATTGTGTCCCTACCCATATAACTCTAACACTTTTCATTAACTCAAAGAAGACGATTTTTCTATTATATATTTTTTTGTATTTCTTGTAGACGGAGAACGTTGAAAATGCTTGTGTGAAATGTCAAGTTTGGATTTGCATCTCACACTTTCTATGTATCACGCTAGCAATAGAGCTTTTCATTTTGGGATTCAACCTCATCCGACCAGGAGCTACAACTGATCAAATCATGACATTTGGAATCGGAATGGGAATCTGTCTTTTTAAAATAGTTTTTAGAATAATAGCAGAAAAATCTGTGAAAGAGTATCTCAAGGATATTTATAATGTACCTGGGGTTCATTTCTCGGATAGTATGTACCTCGCAAGGCCACATAGTAGACAAGAGATCAATACTGATTTGGATGATACTTATGATGCTCCTTATAGAATTAGAAGTTTTGATTATGATTATGATGACGAGTATTATTTTGAGGATGATGAGAAAGATCCTCATCAGTATTTTGATGTAGTGTAAAGTATTATCCCTTTCTCTCTTAAATCATAATTATTATACACAAACATAATATACGTAACATAATTTATTCCAACATAAACAAAAAAACTATCACAATTGACAAGCTGATAAATTAAAATTTTTATATCAAAAATATAACATATAATATATGTGTACGAGTTGAGATTTTTGAAAACCAACAAATAATCCGTTATGAGGGAACCTCAGTACAGTATTAAATTATCTAAAATCTAACGTTATAATCGAATAACAATACTTATTTGCTTTCAAAATTTGAAATTTTTAACATCATAAAAACCAACATTATTTCATATCTTGAGAGGGAACCACAGGCTTTGAGATTTCCTAAAATTATCTATCTCATAAAATAAAATTGCTACAATATCTTTAAAACAAAATTGCTGAGTGTATTTATTTAAAAATTGTTTGCAATGTTGGTTAAATATGGGGAAAAAATATTCGTATAGATTTAAAAGAGAAATATCATTGAATCTTAATTAGCCAAAGTATACCTTAAAGAGCGAATGATTTTTTAATTTGTTACAAACTCAAATGTAATTGTATTTCAAATACTTTGTGAAACAATTAAATTGTTGATTCAGTTTCATGAGTCATTCAGTGATGCTGGTGATAGAATACTCATTAAAATCAGAAGTGTTATAATATCCTGTCTTTTGTGCACATGTGAATTATTCGCTAATAATGTTCTAAGTAACAATGTTGCATCGAGTTTCAACGTAATTTCATTTATAAATATGCGGGCACATGAAAAACTAATTTAATAATGTTTTAGATTTTAAATGTGTTTACAGATGAGTTTATGTTTACAAAATATCTAATGTATTTCAATCAAAACTGCCAATATGAAATCAAACAGCCTAAATTGGGCGCAATATATTGTAAAGAAAAATAAATTGGAAATTACATAAAATGTTTATCCTCCTTTGACTTTTTTTCTTTCCCTATTCATTCCACAACCAAAAATCTCCTTTTTCGGAATTCCTTTGATATTTTTACTAACCTTTCACAACCAATTTATACCTTAAAATGGGCTGAGACATTGCGAGACAACTAAAGATAATTGGAAAATACCTGTATCTTCGAGTTATTTTTGATCTAAACTAAAAACTAAAATCTTTCCTATTTTTATTTAATAAGTTATTTAATATATTTTTTGTTGATTTGACATCTAGCACACATTACATAATAATAAGTTGTAATTTTGTAACAGGAGCATTTTTTCAGATCTGATCTACATCAATTTTTTTATTTGGAAATATTTTTAGTGAAAGCTACATACAGACGTAAACTGGTAGGCTGAGTATTTATTAAACTCGCATGGTTGCATATAGGTAGCTTAATAAAAATTAAAGAAAAAGAATTGAGAGCCAAAGGTAAGAAAAAGCAGGATTTCCTACAAAGATCATAAATCATTATTGAGCCCCAGCCATCATTCCAGCCTTCATCAGTAAAAGTGGTAAATGGTGCAAAAGAGAAAAGTGTAAAGACTGACACTGACTGTAACTCTTAACGAGTTCAATTTTTCCCGAAGGTTAAAACTGTCCTTGAACCAATTCTGTTGTTCTAATTCATTTATTTCATTAATCACCTTATATTTCTTTCCATTTGCTATTAAAGACAATTTATTGTAGAACCGGCTTCTTTAATCGATGTCAATTCTTTTAGGATTTGGAAATTAACGTTTTTTAGCACAAAGTTATTACAACTGCTTACATAGGCAGGGTAAGCAATTGTGAGCAATTACGTAGGTATTACAAGTCAATTTTAAGTAAAATTATAAAATTCTTGGAATTCTTTTCGATTTTATTTAATGAAAAGGGGAGGGGGTAAAAATAAGCAAAACATTTTAAAGAATATTTTTGGTCTGCATTGAATGAAAGGAAAGGATATTGATGAAATTAAAATTGCTTGTTATTTAAGATATTTGCATATTTAATTTTAGATTTCTAAACTGTTATCATGTTGTTAATAAACTCTTTCACAGATAATTTAGGTATTAATACATTAGTACATTTATTTCTGATACACTGGGCAATTATTACAGGAAATATGTTATTCAAGGAGCATCTATAGCCAAAGTAAAAGTAAAGTTCGTATAATAAAGTAAAACATTTTGCTTTGCCATTGCGCATAGATTCAATGTGGAACCAGCAGCGGGTATTTCCGTGATAAACATTGTGTAAAAAATCTACGGAAAAATATAACCGGACTGACTGCACCGGCTTTAAGTTTCCAATTACAAAATTCCAACTCATCTTTAAACTTCTTCGTATTGTTATTATATTATTGCAGGTAATAAAAACTACAACACATTAAAGTTAAGGTAAGGTCCAAAAAATTTATGAAAATATGACTGGTTGTGTTCGTATATGTTTATTAACAAAATTAACAATTTATACAATTTCAACATCAGTACAAAAAGTAATATTCATTTCAATTTCACATCTGAAGAATTAGTGAATTTTTGATGTACTTATTGTGTATTATGTGTATTGTGCATATTTGCTAAATGTTTAAATTGGAAATTGTGTAATATTTGTACTTTAATTTCAGAATTTTAACCATTTTGTATTGACAAAGGCTTTTAAAATCCGGTAACCCTGCACCCCTGTATTTACTTTACTAAAAGTTTCCATCCTGGCAGCAATATTAACGGTGAGATTCAATTTTGCTTAGATTAAAGAATTTAATTATAAGTTAATTAATGGTGAATGGGAAAATGTAAAAATTAACTTTAATGCTATAAATTTGCAATCCAGCAATTGCAACTGACCATTTAATTAAATTATGTAGAAAGCAGTTCTAAATACAATGGGCAAAGCCACAAAATCCTTGGCTAATGTAGAGGAAGCCCTTAATGGATGGCTTAAACCGAAAATATTTGGAGAAAGCTGGGACAATGTAGGACTACTTGTAGGATCTGGAAAGTTTTCAAAAGATCAAAAAATCATTACGGGTATCGTCTTGTGTAATGATTTAAAACCTGCAGTTGTTGAAGAAGCTATTGCATTAAATGCTAACTTGGTTATTGCATATCATCCCCCTATTTTTTCCGGAATGAAAGCAATTGCTTATGGATCTTGGAAAGTGAGTTTGATTTTTAAAAGAAATTTTAATTTTTTTAGATATTTTTTTACATTTTAAACACCATTCACTGGGGTTTATTGATTCACAAAATTACATTGCAGGAGGAACTAATTGCAAAATGCTTGGCCAATGATATTTCCGTGTATTCTCCTCATACGACACTTGATGCCATAGCTGGGGGAATTAATGACCGAGTTATTGAAGCCTTAAGTAAGTTAAGTTCCAGAATTTAAATTGATTTGTATAATGCGTAATTTTAAGTTTCAATTGTTGTGTTACTCAAATGACAGGTAGGTTTGGATCAGCAGATACCCCTTTGTTATCAAAGGCTATAATTCCTTCTTCGCTTGTAAGCGAATCCCGTCCTGGTTTATTGTACGCTTCCTCTTTCAAGAATGTATCCGATTTACTGCAGTCCGTTAAATTGGCTAGTTTTAATGATGTAGCTGTAGAGCTTAAAGTTAGTGAGGATGAAGCCAAAGCCGAAATAAAAATTTATGGCAAACCCAATGCTTCAGAAGAGCAGATTGAAAAGATTAAGAAAATCGCTGAAGATACTGGAGTCTCTGAGTTTAAGTGTGTTTTGAATTTTACTATCTCGAATGCTTTTAGACATTTCAGTATTCTTTTTATTTTAAGTCATATAAATTAATTTTTTGGGTTTGGGTTAAGTAATTCAGGATTGTCATAAAATATTAAATTCACTGATAGAACACCGTCTGAGGCCAATCCTACCGCATTCGGTGCAGGTAGAATTGTAAGATTCAAACAGCCAGTTCAATTAAGCCAAGTTGTTGATTCTATTAAAAGTGGACTGAACTTGCAGTATGTTCAACTTGCTTTCGCTGGAAGTGAGTGAAAATTTTAAGTGATTTCCAATATTTTGAATAATGCAATTTTAAACATCATATTCTACAAAATTATCGTGTTTGTCTTTTCATTGTAGAAAATGAAGTTCAATCTGCTGCTGTATGTGTGGGCAGTGGAGGATCTTTACTTAATGGAATAGAAGCGGATGTCTTCATTACAGGAGAAATGAGCCACCACGCCATTCTAGACAGCACATTTGCTGGAACTTCTGTTATTTTGTGCAATCACTGCAGTTCGGAGAGACATTATTTACCAAAGTTGGCTTCAATTGTTAAGCTATTGACAAATATTGACAACGTGGCCGTTTCGAAAGAAGACCAAAGTCCTTTGAGCCTTTCTAATTAGATAGTCAACTCTTGAATTTCAAATAATTAGCTATAATTATTCAATTAATAAATTAATTTACATCTTACAAATTCTTCCATTGATTATTTAAAATTTTTGCAACACGCTTATTTAAAATTGAAATAAACATCTGCTATAACTGCTATTTCATGAATGATTTATCAACTTTTTTGTGAATATAATTTTTTGAGCTGTATAATAATTATCCTTCACTTAATACAATTCACGATCAATTTCGATGAGGAATTTTATGAATTATACATAGTGAAAAAAGTACCACAAGAAGAATGAATAAAAAATATGCAACAATCTATACAGCTTTTTCGATTTTGCAATTGAAGTTTTTGCAAGCTTTCAGACTATTATTTGTAAGTTAAACTCAATAAATGAAGCCGATGTTGAATTAAGCTGTTTTGAATTAATTTAAATATTCTATATTTTATTAGTTTTAAACGTTGAGCTATATAGGTATTTAAAATGCATGCTATAACCAGGAATTCCACGACAATTT
The DNA here is from genome assembly GCA_034696425.1 of Isotoma viridis. Lineage (NCBI taxonomy): Eukaryota > Metazoa > Arthropoda > Collembola > Entomobryomorpha > Isotomidae > Isotoma > Isotoma viridis. The sequence continues at coordinate 20,810 of JAQGAA010000450.1, forward strand.
ACACATAAAGATGAATGAATATAATTAAATTATCGTGCAATTTAATTATAGATTTAACAAATCATTCTAACTTATCTAAATGCAACAATTTACATCAACAGTTTGTTTAAATTAAAATAGTTTTATTTGTTGGCCTAGTCCATGCGGTGAATGTTCTACGACTACCAGGTACGACGGCACGACAGACATGTAAATTCATCACATTGAATTAAAAATTACAATCATCGTCATACAATGGGTTTCGAAGGTCATTGGAAGGTTCCTGAATTTTTTCTGTATAAAAGCCAAGTCAAGTTCAGGGGATGGGGATACTATAAATAGCTACAATTTTGGAAAAGGTTTTAGTGAGCTTCTACCTTCCAACTCCAAGACTTCCAAGTCCAAGAACAAGACAAGACAAGAACCTTGAAAATTCAATCATCATGCTCAGGCAAATTGCTATCATTGCTATTGTTGCTGGTGTTGCGGCAGGTGCACACATTTTGCCCTACCCTTACGAGGTAAACGCTTTGAAATTTTAGTTAGATTTCCATAAAAAATATTTTTTACAAATATAAGTACTCTTCATTCTTTCAGATGCCTGCCGATCTCGAAGTTTTTCCTCAAGTAATTCCATCTCAACCAATGAATGACGAGGCCAAGGCAAAATTCTTTTTCTGTAAGTAATCCTACACAACGAAACTATATCTCAACTTCTCAACTAACCTTTAGTTTCACGTATATTGACCTGAAAAATCATAAAAACTCCCAAAATTATGATTCCTTCCTAACATCGTATAACGTACAAAACATGAAGAATTTTTTGATTTGCTTTTTGAAGCGTTCCTTGGAAATTTATTCAATCAACCAATACAACCACTTTGGATCCCCTTGCCTGGACTTAACCTGGACCCTGCTACAACTGCAGCACCTGCTGGTGGGGATGACTCTCCTACAACTGCCGGTGAAGATGCAGCAGCAGCTGACGGTGACGATGCAGCAGCAGCTGACGGTGATGATGCAGCAGCAGCCGATGATGATAGTAAATAGAGGAAGAATAGAAAAAATTTTGTTGATGACTCTGTATTTCGAATTCCAGTTTCCTCCAACGTCGATTACTTAGGGAACGTTATATTTTTGTCCTAACCTAACCAGATAGTTGTTCAATAAATTGATAATTGTTAGAAAAAGTTCCCTATCTAACTCTATGTTACATTAGCTTTTTCCGGTGAAGCGTATCTCTGATACACAATGGTCTTCGGAATGGAAATTTTTGCCACGGATAGTCAATACATTTTTTTATATCATATTAAAATATGAGTATAATCATACCATGGATAGATAGTTTTTGGAACACATTTATGAATGAGCTCTCATGCGACATGACATGTTATGTGAACAAAGGAGAAAATCGTGTATCTAAAGGGTATTGGGTCATTCATTAATGTCGCTAATAATATCAATGTCACATTTTATTTGACTGCAAGTGCAATAGAGGAAGGAGAAAGTGAACTTACTTCTAGTTTGCTAGAGCATGCATATAAAATATTATTCCTTATTATGAACATTTTTTATTAAAGTTACACACAGAAATATCATTTCATCATGCATAATCATTAGAATATAGAAGGGCGGACTAGGACTGAAGAACTGAACCGAGTTTAGTTAATCTCATTTATTTTAGGGTAAATAAATAAATCGGAAATGACCCGATGCGATCCCTGACTAAAAAGACCCCCATGGAAAGTAAGGCCCGAAGGAGTCCAAAATTAGAAAAAC
>JAQGAA010000451.1:0-22564 GCA_034696425.1 Isotoma viridis
CATGCAAAATTCTTTTTAGCAAAGTATGACTAATACGTAATTGGAACGAATCCAGTAGTTTAAGTGCGTCCTGAACGTGTCAGGAAACGATAATAGTAAACATCAAAGCATGAAATTAAAACACTTAGGTATTTGATCATGAGCACAATTCATATCACACATACTTCGCATTTAAACAAAACCACAAAGCCGGGTGAAGCCTTTTCCTTTAGTGTTCAACCCAAAAGCCAACTTCCGTGGTCTCAAGATGCATTTTTTTTATTTAGTAATTTTTTACGTTATTCTTCTAAACCTTTCGAGCATTTGTAATTCACAAAAACTTTTCTCGAAAGCTAAACTGCATCCAAAATGCAGACCCATTGATCCTACAACAAACCTGGACATGAATTGGGTAAGGCCTTTTCAGTTATTATTAGTTTGAAATTTTCATGATACCTTTAAGAAAAACTTAAAATCAGAAATATATGTTCATTTTTTATTCCAGGCCATGTCCATGTTCGCTGGAAAAAGATTTTTCATCCCATTGGGAAGTCGCTCCTATTATGAAGACTTGAGCGAATATCTAACAGGGAAAAAGGAAACAAAGGATATCATATTGGACAAAATGTGTGCTGAAGTAAGGATCAAAGCATTCAAAGTAAAATTTGAAGGCTATAATGGTCGTTACTTGGTTCTGGATTGTTCAATGATTAAAAAAGGGATGCAGGAATGCAAAGCTAATGCTAGGACTGAATTTCCTAAGCGTCACAAGTCAGGTTGGTGTAATATTTCCTTTCCTGATTGATTAAATTGATAAATGTTTGAAATTGAAACTCAAATGGAATTTTTTGTACATAGCTGAAGGAATACAAACTCTAGCTTGGACAGATAATAAGTCGGGTATAGTTTTGGTTCGATGTGGTCGTAACGGGAAGAAAAATGATTGGCTTTTGTACAGCAATAATGCAACTTTAAGTGACGAAGCTCGAGATGAAGTTCTGAAAGAAATGAAAGCTTTGGGATTCCCTGTTGATAATCCAGAAACTGATTTTCGTACTCCTAAATATGATTCTTGCACAATTCTACCAAATGATGATAAATGATTCATTGTTCATCCTGCTTTTTATATATGCTAATTTTGTTTAATTGAATAATAAATATATAAAACTAATTAATGCTTAGTAGTAGTACAATTACTTCATGTTGTTTCCATATTGAAAAACAATTAACAGCACTCTCATACCTGTGGGATATTTTTAAATACATAAAACGCATTTAATTAAATAGTTTACACTTTGCAAAGCTAAATGGGCCATATATATAGGTACATGTTTTGAGGGTGGCAACATTAGTAAAAACTATGTATGACAATGCACATCGTCATCAACAACATGATAAATTTCTAGGAAGTGTTGATACTTACAAAAGCTGTTAGGTTTTACCCTACTTTTTATTAATTACAATATTTAAATTACCCTATAGTTAAACCTGTCATTTTGATTTCAAAATGAAGATCACATGGAATGTAGCGTTTTTAATTATAATTTTAAGCATAGCATTACAAGTCAAAAATGGCAGTGCGAGTAGAAAGTCCGTTCCGGTACCAGTAGCACCTAAAGGTCCAAAGCTGGAATCAAATGACGTACTTGAGGCAGGGTGCGTTGAGGCAAAACCTTATAAAGGATTAAAACCTGAATTTGTAAGTTTGTAATTCTTATTTAAATTCAATTAATACTACTGTTTTAAAACATTCATTTTTATTTTAGATCAACAGAGCCCCAGCCTGGTATGTCCCAATAGCCTCAAAATATTTTTACTACCACTGGGGTGAAGCTTTGATAAACCGTTCTTTAGCAGCATCAGAGTTATCTGAGTTATGTATGAGATGGTTATTTCTGGCACCTACACAACCTCATGGGAAATACAATGTAATTGTTGGAGGTTATCATCAAGCTGTAACTCAACTATGTATGGACACTGGATTTGAGACGGAGACATGTGAAGCTGTAAGAGGATCTCCAGATTATCACAAAGGAGGTTAGTGGTGGCTAAGAAGCGTCATAAAATATATTTTAAAATCTTTAATCTTACTCCATGATGTAAGATTACATTGTTTTTTATTCTTTATAGCTGACAATGTTGGTACGATCGTGGCCTCGGATAACAAAAGGTGGTTCTTGATGATGCGATGTGTCCAAAAGAAATACCGAGATTGGGCGATATTCGCCATAGATGATAAACCTATGAAGGAAAGAACGTATAACAAAATCATAGATGAAGTAAAGGAACATGGATTTGACACAAAACATGCTGAAAGTGCCAAGTATGAGAAATGTTTCTAGCTTTTACTACTGAAGATCTTGTTGATTTTGTATCTTATGTATTTCCTCCGTCCTCCTTTGTATTACATGAATTATGTGAGTAGTAATAAATTAGTCATGTATTTTAGAATTTTTATAGAAATGTTTTTTCCCTGCTTATGAAATCATAACTAAAATTTGGACATTATTAAAGCATTACAATAAATTTTTAATTACTTAATTGTACTTATTATATAACGTTCTAATTTTTAATAAAATGATGTTGTGAAGAATTTCTGTCTTGTAGTGTCTGAGTCCTAGGTGGGTTTGGAATAATGCCAAAGTATGATATGTATGTATGTCTGTGAGCAGCTTGTTGTTTTTAGCAAAGGAATGAGCATATAAATTTCCGTGGGTGGAGTATACAAGCACTAATTACTCAATACCTTTTTAATTTTGTAATAATTGTGAATAATTTTTCAAAAATTTTTAAAATGAAGGCGACACTGTTGTTCAAACTTTCTTTATTTTATTTTACTTACAAGTGTAGCGATTATTTTCAAGCTTATTACGTTTCTGCTAATTTAACCGAATCTAATATGAGTGAAATTGGATGCCCTGTTGTCAATGAAGTTAACAGAGTCAATATTACCAAGGTTGGTTCTCTGTCGGTGCATCTGACACACTTTTTATTTCTAATGTTGTGTTTGAATATCTATTACAATTATGATATGATATTTTTGATTCCTTAAGCTGCAAGGTCAATGGAAAATTGCCTCGGCAAGTTCTAATTGGGTTGTTGAAATTGGATTAGATAAAGATAATTATGAGGTGACAGAGCAGTAGAAGGAATAAAATGGTGACGATAGCAGCCCTTGGATTACTCTTTTTGAAGGAAAGACAGATGAGATGAATGACGAGGGATTCTCATTTTCGTTAGATTGTCATATCCATCATTAAAAAAGGACTTTTTTGAACTTTATTGCAATCTCTTCAAGAGCAAGAATGCAAGAGGGACATTTACTTCTAGCTTTGTATGTAAAAATAGAGAAAATGATACTAAGTAATAAATGTTTAATTTAATTTATAAAGTTTTTAACTAATGCATATACTTAATGTATTTCATTCATATAATTTGATTGTATTCGGGCAATAGAAACTGTTTCTCTTCTGTTTGGAGGAACTGATCATACCAATTGGATGTTTCTTATACAATGTGGAATAGAAGGAGGAAGTGAACCAACTTCTCCGAAATCGGTAACTGGAAAAAGCTGGATAGTGTTATTGAGAGATTTCGACAAAAATGCCACCGTTGATCAAATTAGCTTTGGAATTATAAAAATGTACGGATTCAATATGTCAGACTATATTGTTGAGCCTCCGGAAAACAATTATTGTTGGCAAGATACCAATGAAGTATAAAGGCAATTTACACTAGCTGTATATCGTATACAAAAATCGATTATAGATTGCTAAAGCATTTCTTATTTGTCTTCATTGAATAAAAATGTAAATTTATCTTTTATGCAAACTCCTTGTACTATAATATTTTACCATAATCTTTTTCTCAGGAATTTCAAGCAACGGACTTGGCGTACGTAATTCATAAGCAATTTGGAAGTAGCACCAGGCACGAAAGAAATACCTCGTTGTTATTGCTTGATAGGCTTTCAAAAATAAATTTCCTGTTCAGCAATAAATAATATTTAAAACATGTATCAAAAGTGGCTCATTGTTGGCACTGCCAAATAATTATTCTGCTACTAATGTGCATAGGTAAACCAGGAAGTTTTACTGAACTCAATCATTGATTATATGCAAAGGAATGTTCTGATTTCTTAAGAATCGATGTTTTTCTATAGTTTGCCAAATATCATCATTATCAGTCGACGTGTCATTCCATTACAAACTAGCTTGATTCATTCGTTTTCACACCTGCCAACTTTACTGCTAATAACTCGAACCATTTTCAGTATTTCTACCACTCGCAACTTCAGATCTCTTACGTCCACACCTCCAATTACTTTCCAGATTTTTCCAGGCTATATCTCCAGATTTTTTCATACCAATTTTATTCTGGTGTATTAAGAGTTTTTCTTAGCTTCAAATAATCATGACTAAGTTCAATCCTATCTTAGTATTAATCTCTGCTACTTTGATGATTACGGCCACTTGTATGGCATCCAATACCGTCAAGTCCTCTGAAGAATTGGATCCTGCAGATGTCGAGGAACCAGGCTGTCCAAAAGTTACCCATTTAACTAAAATTGACCTCCGCCATGTAAGTCTCTTCACATTCATAACTATACTTATAGATTTAGCCATTTTCTTCAAAATATTTCTGATAATAAACTTAATACATTTCACTAATTTCAGTTTTACGGTGAATGGCACCTACCATACATGAGCAACCATTGGATCAGATACATGGCAAAACGTATGCATGGTAAATTCATGAAAAAGTCAAGTATGGGGAAAACCTGTGTAAAGATGCATGTAAAGCCCATGCCGGATGAGCAAGTCACACAAAATGACAATGCAACCGTGTGGATTCACAGCAAATGTCCTCGAACTGGGGCAGAACTCAATTTGGCTTGTGGTCCGAGTGAGTCTAATAATGCGAAATGGTACTGTAAATCCAAGGACTCTGATGATCATGAAGGTTAGTCTCGCCAATTACTTATACTCCTAAAAGGTCATACTGTAAACATAATATAAAGTTCATCTCGCAAATGTCACCTATTTAATACTACCATACATTTTCTGTTTGACAATATTTCAGGTGACTCTTGGGTCTACGTTGTGGATACAGATAACAAAACCTGGGCCTTGGTAGTCCGATGCTTCCCAAACAATGGGATGAATTGGGCTATTTTCTCCAAAGTGAAGATACTTGATAAGAAACTGGTCAAATCGTTGCTTAAGGAAGTGGAGGAACTTGGCTTCAAATTATTCAACGTGGTAGAAGTTCCCTATGAAAAATGTCTTAGTCGTCCATAAATGGATGAATGACCGATTAAAATTTACTACTAATTTATTTATTGTTCTAATAATAGTTTAAACAATCATTTAACAATTCCTTCCTTTAACTTTACTCACAAGTCTCTAATGAAATGTAAATAAAATGCTTTCTTAAGAATTAAAGCTTCGTATTTATTTCACATATCGTTTTCCTTTATTAGGATTAACAACTTTGCATTATCAAGATGATAATTAAATAAATAGGAAATTGGGTGGTGTTGAAAATGTTTACGAGTAACTAAAACTCTACGTTTTAGAAAGAAATAAAATTCAAACCAGAAGTACCTTAGCGTTGAAGGATTAGAAGAATAAAGAATATATGCCATAAACTGTTGATGCCAATAAAAAAAACCCAAACTGCTCCCAGTAGATTCTCTTAATCGAAAACGAGCCACACCCTTTTCTACTAAAATCTTAATAATTATCGTACTGAAACTGTCTGGAAATCAAACACAAAATCCTTGATTATAAAAGAACCTAATCCTAACTCCTAAGTATTCCAGATACCAATAAACTCTAAAGTTAGACATGGAAGTAAAACCCTTAAATGAAAACAAGACAGACTTAATTTTTTGCTCCTAATAATAAAACCTCACTTGCATGCTAGATTACCAAAATATATCTAATTTAAAAGCTGCATTACATTTGCAACAACATTAGAGATTACAAGCATAATATTAAAAAACTAAACTCGCCCACAACAACAGTACGGTAGAAGTAAATGGATTATATATTTGCAAACAAAAAAGAATGACCTTATCAACCCCTTCTATCTCGTCGGCTTTTTGTGACTTGACTCAGGATTAATTTGCATTTCCTTTAGTCATTTCACTTCACAGATCAAAACACTTCAATTTTTTTCAGCTCTTAAAACTCAACGCATTTCACTTGCAGAATAATTCCGCCTTCTTGTGTACAAAAAAGGGTAAAAAAGTGAAATAAAAATTACATAAGATGAAAAGAGATGACAGCGGCTTTAGTGATAAAACACACACATTATCTAAAAGAGAAAAAACATGAGATTATATTCCCATCATATTGCATAAAATAAGATACAACTGCATTGCTGTGCTACTGCTACTACTTGCATCTGCTTTTTCAATCAAGTTAGATTAACCACAAGGAATTGGAAAAATTGGACCCATACTACTGCACTACACTACTCAAATAAATGCAAGGAATAATAATGAAATAGCAATCTCTTTAGTTTTGTCTGTATGTCTACAGTGAATTTTCACTAATATCCTGGTTTCCCCATTCACATTTCAGTATCAGACTATCACCACTACCATTACAAAGTAGAAAGTCAATTCTGAAGAAAATTATATGACTTTAGCTTCCAAGTGATAGCTATATGGCCAAAAAAGGGATACAAATCGTTTGGCAAGACGATGCATGTGGCAAATGTTTCATGTAAGATGTACATTGACATTTAGATCTTAGATGAGTTTCTTCTTCATGTTTTATATATATTATTATATTCCATACAAAATTAGATACACATACAGTTTTCTATTCTATTATTATAAGAATTTTCTTCTAACTTTTATAATATTACTGCTGTGTGTGATGGTGATGATGTTCTTCGGTTGTTAATGATGTAGATGAAAAGGACAAAAAATCGGTGAAATCAAATGGCTCTGTAATGGGTTTATATTTTACTACCTTTCTATTTCCTAATATCTGGCTATATTTGTACTCCTACTACTAATATTACTACCACTAAGGCCACATTCGATGACGACGTAACGATATGATAAACTCTTTAGTTTTCCATATTATCGTTGTTTCATTACGTTACATCCTTACATTAGAATGAGTACCAAACAAGTTCTTGGTCAAAGATAACATTCCATTTCTGAAATTCGTCCAGAATAAGAGTTTACACACGAGCTAGACGACACGACACACGGGAACGGTATAATAATAACACTACCTATATAGGAGAAAATAACCTCATCAAAAATCTCGTCATCATCATCAACCCTTCCTTACTTTTCTACTCGTATATTCCATTCCATATTTAGTATCTTTTACTCAAAGAGATATTATCAGATAGGACCTTTCTTCACTTCCCTTTTTACGACTATTTTCAATCAGTTGTTGGTGAGGCAGACTGAGGCAGGGAGACTTTTTTTCCTTTGGTGGTGTATAATCATGATGATGTGATTCGGAGTAGAAGTAGTTGTAATACACGGACAGGAACCACACCACTCACCACTGATACTTCTGAAGGAAACGATAGGGTCTTGCGTTTGTCAAAGAGTTGAAAGTGGAATTCTAGAGTCATTTCTGTTTTGGATCTCAACGCTGTCGATACACCTATTAACCTCGAGAAGCCATTAGGATCATTACACGGAAGAAGGTTTTCAGCATTAACATGGATTCAACAGGGGTAATCTGTCTTGTAATAATAATATTCATCACGTTGTTAACCCAAAACATTTCATCTGCCTTTGGTGCTTTGGTATTATCGGTGGGGGACAAGTGTGACGGTGGTGGTGGTAGTGGGTCCGTGACGAAAGACATTTTGTCAGGGTTAGGGACTGAAAATGGAACAGGGTCTGAGATTATGATGATCGGAGCATCATTAGATCCACTTGTGTGTGATCCATCAATGCCCCTTGAATGTATTTCTGGACGTTGTCAGTGTAAGCGAGGGTTGACAATTAGTCGAAATGGGACTAAATGCTTGGAAATTGCTAGAAATGGATTGGATTCACCTTGTGAAGAAAGTATTCAATGTTGGAAGGGTTTACTTGGAAGATTGTCTGAATGTGACAAGGGTAATCGGAGATGTCGGTGTTATGAATCTGAGACTTTGCCTATAGTTTTTCATCGGGGACGGTAAGCTTTTTTATATAAGTTGGTATAGCGGTGTTGTATTATTAGTCTTTTAGGTGTTTTAGAAACAATATATATAAAAACGAATTTAGATTAAACTTGCTAATACAACCCTTACTTAAAGACTAAGGCATTTACAATCTACAAAAATCGTAATAGATTTCTACTTGTTCGTTCAATTTCCCATAAATTCATACTAAACGTTTGAAAATTGCAATCTTGATTTTAATTCATATTCCCATACCATATCTTCAGGTGTTATTATGGAGAAAGTCTTGGTGACTTCTGTCAGATAGAAGGCCTTTGTGAAGCCACAACACCTAGTGCCGAATGCAGAACAACCTGCCAATGCAAAGAGGGCTTCATCCCTAGCTGGGATAAATCTCGTTGCCTACAAATAGCCATTCACGGACTAAATTCCTCATGTGAAGAAAATGTCCAATGTGAGAAAAGTGTCTTAGGAACCCTATCAGAATGTAACCAAGAAATCATGAAATGCCAATGTTACCAAATTCCCAGTGTTCCGACCGTGTTTTATCAAGGACGGTGTTACTTCGGGGCAGCCCTTGGTGATGTATGTCAAGTAAATCCACAATGCATAGCAAAAACTGAACACTCTACATGTGGTAAAGATGGCAAGTGCCACTGTGTTGATGGATATGTTCCAAATGGAAATCAAACGATGTGCCTTCAAATTCCATCCTCGGATGGATCTCCTGTTACAGATTCTGAATGCATTGAAGATATTCAATGCACCCGAGCCTTAGGTCACTTCGCTAGATGTAACCCAATAAAGAAAAAATGTGAATGTATAATTCCCCATGATTCTAGACGGAGTGAAAATGATACGATTGATTTCCTTGAAGTGGAACCATCTGCAATGATAATCATTGGAAGTAAATGTCATTCGGCCAAGCATCTAGGCCAACCTTGCAAATTCAACAAGCAATGCTCCACAACGACAGGAAACTCTTTGTGTTACAATGGGCAATGCGAATGTCGAGAAGAGTCACACGTGCCGAGTCATGATGGAAGAAAATGTTTAGAAATTGCAAGAAATGGATTAAATTCTCCATGCGATGAAGATGCCCAGTGTACAAGAAGCCCATTGGGACCATTGTCAAAGTGCAATCAAGATAGGAAGAGATGTGAATGTTCTAATATTCTTCCTGTGGTTTACCATGACAAAAAATGTTACTTTCATCGACAACTAGGTTCACCCTGTGAGTCTCATGTTGAATGTAAAGCTGGTGGTAACTTTTTTGCTGAATGTTTGGAATCCAAGTGTCGATGCATAAATGGAACTGAACCATTTACAGATCATTCTTGCGTCCATTCTGCATCTGTATCAGAAGCTACTAGCGGTAGTGCTGGTGGTGGTTTGTTAGCAAGATCTCACTTTGCTGTAATAACAAATACCATTTCGATCGGGTTAATTGCAATTTTATTCACGCACTTTAATGATTAACTGCTATGTAGATACATTAAAACTCGACCTATTAATTGCTTTGTAGATGCATAAATTTCACGCAAAATTAAGCTCCACGCAGCTCTTCACACTAGGAATGCTTATAATATGAAAGAATAAATGATGCGTGTCTTCCTGATTTAAAGGGCATCGTTAAATTATCAAAATATTTATGACGATGTTAGTCTTCTTGCAATTTTTTAGTGTTATCGAATGTTCGTGCAAATTGAATGCTTTCATTTTATTAGAAAGAATTTTTCTATTTCATTTCATATATCTTGAATCTATACGTTAAAAGTATAGTGAGAAGAGTAGAAATAGGAAAGTGATTATTATATTGGGACAAATCTCTTGTCTAACACAAATTGACAGGCAGTCAGTATCATTAACTCATTATGATTTAAACCATGTAGAACTGCTACTGACAAGAAATTAATAATTTATCTCTTGGTAGTTTGCATTCTTTCTCTTTACCTTCAGTTCTGCTTTAACAAGGAATCAATTTCAAGTTTCAGATTAAAGTTAGGTTTTTACAATTGAATAAATTGAATGCTATCTCCCTGCTGCATTATGGGACACTTATAAAACTCAATACGTTACTATTTTAACTGTAGATAGATTTTTGTTAATTTATAAATCTTTTTCATTAATTTCTTATTTAAAACATGAGTTTTTTAAGATTTTTAACTATGAATAGATAGTTTTTAATTTTATACTATAATTGTTGTATATATTTTAACATTTATTAATAAACATGCTGCATTTATGTAAAAACAAGTTGGAAACGAAGTCATTGGGATTTTTTATTGGTGGTCTGTCTGTCACGTCACTGTGTTGCTTCACTGGCCTTTTATTTCTTTGGTCGATGATGTTTTGAACCTTGGCTTTATAATATTAATAAAGTTGTTGAACATGAAATATGAAAAATACTAATTTAAGATTAGTTTTTAACCTCATGAATCAGACTAGGAATCAGTTGAATATTACTGCTTTACACAATAATATTTCTTAAGTTTGATAAGAGAATATAACTTGAGAAATTAAGAAATATACCTGAAGGCCATTAAACACACAAATTAAACCATAGAGGCAAACGGATTTAACTTTTCTATACAAATAATTTAAAGTTTTAAGTGTTAAAAAGGCCGGACAGACAAAAGAGTCCTGAAATAAGATCACCTTTCAAGCAGAATGTTCTGATCCGTACCATAACCAGCCTCTGGCCACAAAATATCCATAAAAAATCTTTAAAGATTATTTGACTGACTACAAGGCATGGTCTATGTCATACATTGGGTTGCATGCACTACCAAATAAAGATGTACATTTTCATACACACGGCAAGGTTATATCAATAAATGGCTTTGATATAATTGAAATTATCTATTTGGCAGCTGACTCACAAGTTGAAAGTCTCGTCCCATTCATTCCAAAGTTAATGCAAAAGATGAGTTTCAGTAGTTAAACTGAATGTGCTATACATGATAGGAAAATAAACATCAATTATATTACTGACAGTTGGGAGAATATTATAAAAAATACTCCAGTATAATACTTTACAGTGCACTAATTTAAATACTATTCACTTTGAAATTTTACCAATAGTTAATTGAATCAGTTTGTAATCTCCTGGATTTTCTTTTGAAGGTTTACCAAAATTTGTCGAATACTTGCACTTTATGTTAATAATTCACTGATTCTGGATTCTGATTCATTTCAAGTGTTATTGTATATTTGTATTTGTTCAAGAAGTATTCAATGAGACTGAAACGATATAAGTACTGATAAGAACACGTTTATTAGGCCATTGACCAGAAACCAGAATACATCTCAGCTCAGGGTGTTTATGCTTCAGTTTACAAAAGATAAAATACAATTATTATAGTTCACATCACAAGTATCAAGTCATCAAGTCTTTCAAAAGTCAGTGGAACTGTATTCTTGAAGAGATAATAGACTCGAGATATCCTAAGGAAAGTACAGTTTACCATTTCTCAGAAAGCAGTACGCAAGAGGTAGGTTTGCTTTTTATTTATAGGTTTTTTTGAGATTATTTTATTTAAAATTATATTTTTAATGCAATTGTTTGTATCTAATTGTATATGTATTGGTTTCTTAAAATATTTTTAAACAGGCATTTTAAGCAGGCCCAGATTACAGAATTAAATCTTCAACAATGACTGATTCAATAGCAATTCCTGCAAAACTGGAGGATTTAAATTCCAAATGGCTTTCCAAAATTCTCGGAGATACAATCGCTGAAAATGATGTCGTACTTGAAACAAATATACAAAAGGGATCTGGCTTCCTAAGCAGTATGACTCGTATTCGTTGCAAATCAGAAACAAAGGAGTATAAATTAATCGTCAAATTACTTCCTGAGGACGAAACCATGAGATTTCTTGTCATTTCAGAAAAATTGGACAACACTGAAATTAGCTTTTACCAGAAGATATTGCCTGATTTAATTCGAATTCTTCCCGATCTAGAAAATTACCTTTGTCAGTTCTACTACGGACAATTGCAAGCTGAAGACTCCTCTTCAGGCCAAGAATATGGTTCTGTTTTAGTATTAGAGGACTTAAAGCCCAAAGGTTACTACACAATTAATTTCGTGGAAGAAGAAACTCTAGACCAAATTAATGAAGTTATCTGCTTCTTAGCAAAATTTCATTTCGCCAGCATGGTCCTTCAAGAGCAAAAGGGAAACAAAAACTTAGATAAAGTTTACGATTTTGTGCAAGGGGCTGATCTTAGAGATGATTCTATGATCTACCATATGGGAAATGTAGGTTTTGCTGAGGTCAACCGGGTTTTGGTTGAAAATGGAGGAAACTCAGATGTCATTAAAGCTTATCAAAAACTGGCCCCTCACAATGAAGCCATTATTAAAATGGCTTTGGAGGCAAGTCAAAGGTATCCATGCTTGGTTCACGGAGATTTGTGGTCTAACAATTTGCTTTTCAATGATAACCCGGAATTTCATACCAAAGTCATAGATTGGCAATTGCTAGGTTATAAAGATCCGAGTATGGACCTTGGTGTGACTATTATTTCAGGCTTGCCTAAGGATAAGTTGACAAAAGGGAATGTTGATGAATTACTAAAGTTGTATTACAAACTACTTGTAGAACAATCTACTACCACTGGTTTCCCTCATTTGATTAAACGAGATTTTGAAGCTTTTTCCGAATTCTTTTATACATGGGGAATGGCTTTTACTCTTTTGTGGTGCATTATGTCCAGTGAAACTTTTGCTATCAATATTCCTAGATCGATCAAAATCTATGAGTTTTTGGTAAATGAAATGAATGCTGAAAAATTTATTTTTGCTCAGTTAGGAATTTAATTTAAGTAAACAGTAGTAAATGGTTGTGTTAGTTAGGTAATTATATAATTCTTCTAGAAAATTCAATATGAAATTAATGCAAACTATGTATCTAAATATACTTCATACCATTTTTGATGTAAGTTGTGCTTAATTTCAAATTAATTGAATTAGGATTTAATTTAAGCTAAATTGTATCTTTACAACAATAAACAATATTACATTTTGGCAATGTATGTACTATTTAATTTTCAGTCATTTTGTTTTTTTTTTCATTTCACAATTTCTATTTAATCATTTTTTATTAAAAACAAAACCAGCAATAATTTAACTGGTTCATCATTTAAATTCTCAACCCAGAAGGACACTTTTATAGTGTTTCATATTGAAGAGTATAAAGCAACATGCATGGTATGGTAAGTCCAAGGCGAAATTCCAAAAAAAAACAAATATATTATAAGCAGAGTAAAACTTCTTTGACAGCTGGTTTCATAGTTTGTGTTGTTTAGGCTTAATAAATGTTTTTAACCATTTGCATCATTAGCAATTGCATAGATTACTGTAGTTTGACATAAAATTACCTTTTAGATTTTAGATTTATTTTGTGCATAAGGGTTGGGTATGGAGTGTAAAAATTAATACTGCATTTCATCAAACATTTTTTACATGTACTTGTAATCTTCCAAAAAATTTTCTACCGGCATCCTGAAAACAACTTTTTTAATTGACATTTATATTTAACAACTTGAAATGATTGCTCAATGTATTGATTATATAACAGGATACATACATACAAAATCAATTTGTTAGGATTGGTGGATTTTTGAGATCTGTTTAACTTTAGTAATTCATTCGATGTTCATGTGATTATTTTACGTTGGATCCTAACCTAATAAGTGAGAATGAGTGAAAAATTGAGAAGCCAATTAACCATCACTTTTAGTTAGAATTTAATCGAAAAATCATTGGTATATAATCAATTTTGAAGTGGTAATTTAAAAATAAAAGTTTATTTTTTAAAGATAAAGATCGGTACAATATGAAAGAGCAATCCGATTAGAAATCACGCTAACTCAACTTGCTGTACCTGAATAAAATTCTGCTTAAAAGTACACACAGAGTTTCATTTAACTGGACACTCTCAAAGACTTTAGAAAGACTCAGCAAGCTTCAGGTTTGTTTGACATTTTTAAGAACAAAATATAATAACTCTTACAAGATTTTTAACATTTATTTTACCTTTGTGAATTTTATACAGATCCCTGAGTTTGACATACAACGCTCCAGAATATTCCATATTTCCAAAGCCTCAATAAGACAGCCTGTTTAGAACCGAAACTCCAAATTCTAGGAACGATGAGTCGATCCGAAACTACACATCCGGTCGTACCGGTGAAAGTTGAAGATGTCACTTCAACCTGGATTTCCAAAATTCTGGGAGAAAACATATCCGAAGAAAACTTCACACTTGAAACCAACATTCACAAAGGATCTGGTTTTCTAAGCAATATGATTCGTATCAAGTGTAAATCCAACACTAGATCATACAACTTAATCATTAAACTTCTTCCAATGGATAAAGAACTTAGACATTTAGTTCTGTCAGAAAATTTTGATAAAACCGAGGTAATGTTTTATGAAAAAGTTGTTCCTGATTTACTTAAAATTTGTCCAGAACTTGAGACCTTCCTTTGCAAATCATACTATGGAAGAATCCAAGAACCAAATCTGGCTGAGGGTCTTGAATATGCTTCTGTCATAGTGCTAGAAGATTTGAAACCTCAAGACTACTACACAATTACTTTTGCTGGCAACACAACCCCAAAGCAAACAAAGGAGATGGTTGAGTTCATTGCAAAATTCCATTTTGCATCAATGGTTTTGCAGGAAAACAAAGGGGATCGTTTAGACAAAATTTACAATTTTGTACAAGGAAATGATGACAAGGCTTCCACCTTTTATGAAATGGCTAAAGGAGGTATGGTTGAGATTGACAGTATTTTAGGAAATAATGGTGGAGGCCTAAAAGCTCGTGAAGCTTATAGAAAATTGGTTCCTCATGCTGATACAATAATTAACAAAGTTAAAGAGGAAATTGTAAAGTTTCCTTGCTTATTACATGGAGACTTGTGGCCAAACAATTGTTTATTTAATCTGAACAATGATTTCCATACTAAGGTAATAGATTGGCAACTGTTAGGTTATAAAGATCCTAATATAGATGCGGGCATTGTTATCCTTACGAGTTTGCCGGGGGATGAGCTGACAAAAGAAAATGTGGATGAGCTACTGAAGTTTTACTATACTTTATTAGTTCAACAATTGGAGGCTGTAGGTTCACCTCATTTAATTAAAAGGGATTATGAAGCTTTTTCAAAATTTTTCTACACTTGGGGAATGGCTTATTTTCTTTTGTGGTGTTTGATGGCAAGTAATCCCTTTTCTGAAAACTTTCCAAGACTTGTTCAAATTTATGAGTTCTTGGCTAATGATTTGAAACTTACAGAATTTCTTTTGAGCCAAGTATAAAATTGATAAGTATGAAACTGCAATTTTTAAAACTACTTATATTGTGCTATGTCTATTGTCTTATCAGTAAAGAAAATATGTTAACTGTAAAGTAAAACAGTTTTATCTAGTTAAAACAACTTCAGTTAAAAATGTAAGTTAAATCAAGCTGCTCATCATTGTCAATGAAAACCTTGTATTTTAATTTATAGAGGAATAAATGATGTGTATGAATTTAAGTATCAAATTTGAAAACAATTCCTTTTCTTTTCGTCTTTTAGTGTATTTATTCATTATTAGTAATTCCCTGATTTAGAAAGGAGGAGGATTGGTCTATAAATTATTAAACGCAAAATTTGGAGCATTACGTGATTACTAAACTGATAATGTCATTTCAGTTATATTTGCTAACTTTAAACAGATTGTTCTTCAAAGTCCAAGGATTTTATTGCAAAAGCCCACCACCTCTGACTGACAACTTCATTTCCATTAACCGGTTTTGAATTTCTTCGACCTATTTACATGAAGGAGTATTTTGTATATTATATTATTACAAATATTATTCACTTATTTCCAAACAATTTAGAAAAATTTGTTTGACCTCTTTCAATCGCTCCATAGCAAGAGTTGTATCTGACAACGGGGCTGGATTAGATGCAAATTTCTTTAGTTTGTCCCAACACTCTGTAAGTTCTCTTTGGTAATCTTGAGGTTTCAGAATTCTTGACGGTCTAAATACAAAATGCTTATCGTAAAAGTACGGTTTAACCTTTTTATGAATTATGGATAAAACCGAAAGTACGAGCAGTTCTTTACGTTTCATTTATTTGGTTTAAATCATTCCCAAAAGGTGCATCCACTACTGGACACGAATTCGTTTTGGCTTTATTTTGCATTTGCATCAGTTGCGTTTCGCTTCTCCATTTCTTTAAGGCTTCAGAATCCCTAATGATCAGACAAAAAATTGCTGGAAAATGAATTTTAAGACATCTATCACTTTTGGGCACAAAAACTTACTTGCACTTTTGCAAAATAGCCTCTCTTTGACAATTCAAGTTGGCTAAAACACGACTCTTAGCTTCATTCATGGATTTTTGAAACAATTCCTGTCGACTTTTCCCCTCAAATCTATATTTCAATTTTAAGTAATTAGTTTAGCTAAGGTTTAATAACTATTTGTCTAAATAACTCAATATTGACAATGAAAGTATAATACGGAATGCGTTTCCAGAGATCCCAAGTGTATTTTATCCGATCTATCTTCTTTTCTTCGTCATTCTTGGAATTCAGCGAAGCTATAGAAGACTGATTTTTTAAAGAAGAAGGCTTTTTGGCTAAAGCTTTTTGAGCAGTTTTTCTTAAATCGATTCTTAATTGCTCATCCTCGTCAGGGTTTGTTGGGATATGAATCGCTTCAAAACTGCCAGTTTCATCTAAGAAAAACATTTTAAATAGCATACAACATACTAATAACATGAAACTATTTTTTTAAACTTTAGAAAAATCAGTCTATACCCATAGGGACTCTCATAAACATCCTTTTCTTGAGATAACTCAGCATAGCCTTGCATCCTTGCTTCCTTATATCGTCAGGGGGAATAGTCAATGGATTTCCAGTAAGTCCTATTGTTTTTAAATTGACAGCTAGGGCTTTGGGGTTTAAACAATTAGTTTCTTATATTAAACACATTGAGAATATTCACAGCATATTGTTTTTACGAAGTGCTCACCTAGAGTGTAATTTAAGGTTCTAAGTTTATTTCCTTGTAAAAGAATTACTCGCAATGCTTCGTGGCGAGAAGTGATTGATGGTAGAGTTGTCAATTTGTTATCTCGTATATCTAACCAAGCCAGTGATGGTAATTCATCAAAGAAATACTCTGGAAGTTCTTGAATGTGGTTATCCTTTAGATAAATTATCTGCAAAATGTGTTTGGTTGTGAAGTTTTCATTTTTAAATTTTAGGCTTCAAGGCGCTACAGATACTCTAGAAATTTAAATACCGCATAATTACCGTCAAGGGAGGAGTATTCTCAAAAATTGATGGTGGTACTTGATGAAGGTCTAGCTTCGGAGCATCTAAAATACCCTCAGCAAGCTTTCTTTCGAACTGTTCATAGTCATGCCCTTCCGAAGGACCGGGTTGACTAAATGCATGATCTCCAATAGCTTGGTATTCTTCATCTTCATACCCCGGCTGGAACATTGCCTCGTGAGAAAACTCTTCCGCTGAATAAATTTTACAATGAAATTGTTAATCTGTGCAATGTTTCAGTGATAAAAACGAAACAATAATTGACTTCATACGAATAACAGCGTTTTCGAATTTCATGATTCCATCATATCGATTATCATAACTTCCCCGAGCTTCATAACTATTCATCATTGCTTCCATTTGTCTAAGCCTGTCTCCGCCTTATAAGTTTACAAAAAACAAAAGAATTTGAAATAAAATAACCAAATCTAGGCTTGATTATTTCCCAAAAAATTGTTAAGGACTTACCAAGATCCAGGCCAATTCCAGCACGAAAGAATCCATCCATTTTTTAAATGAAAAAAGTGAAGAAGAAAAACTCGTTCCACAAAATTTCTAATTTTTCCGTTATTCAGAAAACACTTATGCATGTGGACAAGGAAATTGATTTTGTATAATGTCTATGAAAGTTATAAAGTCTTGTACACGTTCATCACTACCTTTCCAGATCTTCTGTGTTTTCAAATGAACATCCATGGAGATTGCGGAACAAAAGTGCTTTAGGGAAGTACCCGAGGTTGCCTAGCCATGCAATAAATGCTGCAGTAAATATTAAAATGAAACTGAAGGGTGACAAGGAGCAGAAGTGTGTATAATCAATGAAAAGCAATTTTATCAGAAACTATTAGTATGAGCTGCAGTGTGGTACTCGTGAAATCTTGTTTTTTATAAACACTCATGCACAATAATCCATCACAACCATAATCCAAATCTTTTACGACAAAAATTACCTATCCTTTTTATGAATATTATTATTATTATTATCCTCTGAAGCCAAATGCATACACTTAAAGATGAATGCAAAACGGCTTTTGAATGATTTGTGTCAATCTTTTTTGTAAGCTTTTTAAATATTGCTGATGGCTTTCAAAGATCGGGTCACCTTTCAGGCATTTTGGCAAAGCTTCTTTTCCGTTGTTATTAATGCCAATTTAAATTATCCATGCTGAGTATACTTTTTCTCAATTAAAAATTCAGCGAATACCTTTTAAATGACAAGAGAATGTTTTTCTTTTGTTTTAAATTTAATGTTTTAATTTAAACCATAAAAAACCATGAAAAACTAGGTAATCGTCTAGTCTTCCGTTATTTCCATTACCTTATGCAGTATGAACATTAAAAATGTATTTGTGTTTTAATCATCACATCATTCGTCTAATAATAAACGGGGGTCATGTAATATTAGGAAAACAATAGATTAGTTTAAAAGAGTTTATTCGTGCTTGATTTGATCATCTCATGTCATGTCATATCGCTTGGGACTTAATCATAACAGGGAGCAGACGAAAGTGAACCTTAATTAGTGGACCATGATAAATTTTAGCAATTAAATTCCCAGATTATTCTATTCATGACTCCATTTGCAAATAAACTCAATTTAAAAAATGTTCTACTAAAAGGCTTTGCAGCAACCAAAAAGCAATTCTTTGTAAATTTCTTCGTGCCACTGTACAATTAAATTGAATTGAATAGAATGTATCGAAGTAAAATTTGAGGAAAAATCTTTAATTCCATTTGACAATAAATAGCGCTTAAGAGATTTGGTTAAATCATGGCAATAGATATGCTTTCATTTGTAATGATAACTATCAATAAGAAATGCTCCACCGTCCGGCAAATTTCACTTTCTATTGGCAAAAATGTCCTTGAAATGAAGTAAATATACAATTTGAAGAAATGAAAAAATAAAATAATTTAGTTGCTTTACTTGTGTGTAGTGTCAATCTCAAAATAATAGCCTGCATGTTTTTACTAAAAAAAAGTGTTTGGAGTAAATGGGCAATCTTTTGGGTATAGAGTTCTCCAAAGAATGATATTGATACTATAGATTATTGCTTTTCGGTATTCATTAAATAAAAAATCTCCTTTTAATATCTACATTCTGTCTGTCAAGCTGCAACCTTGCCCTTTCATTTTTTTAGTGAACTCTTTTAAGAAAAAGAGATAAGAATAAGAAGCTAGATTACTATGAACGTCAGTAAATTACTTAAGAATAACGTGTACGGTGAGTATAAACATATTAAATTTATGCATTAATTTAATCGCTTTTGACATTGTGACTTACAAATATACTCAAAAATATCCACCCATTCGTTCTTAACTTTAAATTTACTTTTATTATAAGACTATACGCTTTTATTTCGTGACTATTACCATTACCATTCACTCGTTTTTGTGGACACGCAAACAGACTATATAGCATGCATAAATTATATTTGACTTTCTTTCGATTCATCGTTTCAATAAAAAGGGTTTGCCATTAATTTAGTGGCAGTGTCAGTTACAGTCTTAAAGCCAACTGTAGTGAGGGATTTAGAATATCTACTAAAAAGTATAGTTTTCATTGAAATTTAGTTGTTTTAAACTTGCTTTGCAGACCTTCTTGCTACAGTACAAAGAAGCTGGTTGAATATGGATAAATTAGTGTGTGTAAAGGATTTTGAAACTGCAGCATTTAAACTGCTGGATAATAACAGTTTGCAATATTACAAAAGTGGAGCAGATGATGAAATAACTTTACGAGATAATCAATCAGCTTTTAAAAGGTAATCTTTTGAGTTTTCGGGTGTAATATTTAAAAAAAACTTGTACTTGAATATATACCGATATGTATTTTAAATATTAAAAAACTTTAGATGGCTTATAAAACCCAGAATGCTTCGAGATGTTTCAAAACGAACGCTTACAACTAAAGTTTTAGGGAAATCTGTAGCATTTCCTGTTGGAGTTTCTCCAACTGCTATGCAAAAGCTCGCTCATCCAGAAGGCGAATGTGCTAATGCTCAAGGTAAGGTAGAATCTAATGAAGATTTTAAAGTTTTTGCATAAATTGTCCAAATTATTAATAACAAGTAAATTATACAATATATATAGCTGCGGCATCAATGGGCACGATTTTTATTTTGTCAACAATTGCAACAAGTAGTATAGAAGAAGTGGCGAAAGCTTCTCCAAATGGTCGAAAATGGTTTCAACTTTATGTTTACAAAGATAGGTAATATTGGATTAAATAAAGCAAGTTGAACATAATTTTAGATTAGTTAATTATTTAAAGTTTAGAAATTGATTACAATTTGGGATTTTCAGAAATCTATCCATTGATTTAATTCGAAGAGCTGAATCGAACGGATTTGAAGCGTTAGTCTTAACTGTAGATGCTCCATACTTTGGGAAACGAAGAGCGAATATTCGGGATGGATTTAAATTACCTCCACACTTAAGGTTTGATTGACTTAAAGAAATTTTATCACGAATATAGTACGAAACTAATTAAAATTAGACTCTACAATGTGATTCTGGTGCTTGTACATACAGATTAGCAAATTTTCGAGAAGGAACTCAAAATTCCGATTGCATGGGAACTAATAAAAAAGAAAGTGCTTTCGGCTTTCATGATAACCTCCTGGACCAGAGTTTAACTTGGGAAGATGTCAAATGGCTCAAAACGTATGGAGTTTTATTAAATAGACAAATAGCTTAAAATGCTAATTTACATTTTTTAAATACTAATTTTTTACTCGTTATAATAGAATCACAAAACTGCCTTTAATAGTAAAAGGAATTCTCACCGCAGAGGATGCAGAAATTGCAATTTCACATGGAGTTACTGGAGTTTTCGTTTCTAATCATGGTGCAAGACAGGTGGACACAGTTAATGCGACTGTAAGTTTTGGTGTCTAAGAGTAGCATTTATAATATACCTGAAAATGAATTAGTGCGTTTTATTGCCAGATTTTTTAAATTAACGATTCGGGTTTATAATTTAGATTGACGTGTTACCTGAAATTGTGAAGCAAGTTCGAGGTCGAGCCGAAGTTTATTTGGATGGAGGAGTGACAACAGGGTCGGATGCATTTAAAGCGGTGGCACTAGGAGCAAATATGGTAGAACATTTGAAAAATGTCTACAAAAATCTAAAAAGCACAAAAGGATTGTCTTTTTATTTTATAATATAGTAAATTTAATATGAGAAAATCCTTCGTTCAGGTATTTGTTGGGCGACCACTTCTTTGGGGTTTGACAGTGGGTGGGAAAGAAGGGGCTGAAAAAGTTTTGAACATATTCAAAGAAGAGTTTGACCTTACACTTGCTCTTTCAGGTTTGAAATAAATAAAAATCGTTTAAACTTTTATGAATTTGTTATTTTAAGAACATAATGAAAGTTAAATTTGCAGGTGTTGCATCGGTGGATCTTATCACCCCTGAGTACGTCGGAAGACAATTAATATCTCATTTGTAACTAACAATGAAAGATTAGCACCTAATTCTAATATCGTATTACAATTAGTATAGCGTACAATTTTGAGTAGATTTGCTTTAACTTAAAATTATAACACTATTATTTTTCTGCTTGTTTTCTTCTTATTGGCTAATTGAACTTCATTAAAATACTTCATTAAAATCATGTACTAACGTTGATAAATGAAGCTCAGAATAAAAACTGAAACAAAAATGGTTAGTACATTTATTTATGTAAGTGGGATTAGATTTTGATCATACGAAATGAAGATAGAAGAGTAAGCAGTTTAATGGCCCACATTCAATAACTTTCTTAATAGGATAGACATTATTCCTAAAAATAATTGTTTCTTGTTTCTATTTCCTTATTTTTCTTCGGCTTGCTTGCATGGCCTAAATACTTTTTATAAGTACGCAAGAAAAACAAATTTTTGTTCTAAAACTTTTCAAGAGTAAGTCTTTTTCATCGATTGATACTAAAAATGAGAGTTTCCAAAAATTAAAAAATGTAACTTAATATTTATAGAGGAAAAAGTTCACTATGAAAACATTTACTTACAAACTACATACAAAAATAATCTACATTTTTGGGTTTGACATATATCAAAGGATTTGACAGAAAA
>JAQGAA010000452.1:0-22523 GCA_034696425.1 Isotoma viridis
TGAACCTTGACGAGGATTTACGGAGTAACTATCTATCAGCTATCTATTAAACTAACATGGAATCTGAATTATCCCCTAAACGTCAAAATATGATTGATAAAAATAAGATATCAAATTATTGTCGGTGCATATGCTCCTTGGCCAATGAAGGCGAGGGCTATGAAATTAGTTGTACGATCATATTCTACTTCCGGAAACGGATTTTAAATTTTTCCTGACTTTGTAAAAGTCCAATTATTGCCAAAATTGATTTCAATCAGATTTTATTTTTGTCGTGTCAATAATCGGAGGAATTTAATTTACAAACATGAACATGAAACTTGAAATTCAAAGGTTATTTAATTAGCTAAACTCGCTGAATTTTAAAACATTAAAACATTAAATTAAAATCAAATTCTAACTCTTAAAAAATTGAGTGTCATTACAGAATTTGAAGGGAATAAGGAATGAAATACATAAGCTAACTACTTTTAGAAACATTCATTGACTAAAATTCATTCATCAAAAGAGACAAAGCCACATTTCAAAGCAAAATGAACATCCCTCTTAACAATATCTAAAGGTATTTCAAGGCGTTCTTTTAGCCCAGGTAAGAACGATGCTACCTTTCCTCCTTCAAAGAAGTCCTTCCTATTCTCCCTCCAGTGATTTAACAGTGTCATCTCACTCAATAATTTTAAATGCCTTTCTTCATCGGTATAAAACTCTTGGAGTAAATACAACAAAGACTTCTCCCCATCTTGGACCAGCCTTTGGACAAAATCTTCATACGGAACAAGCGTCAAAGTTCTCCCGAAATCTTTTCCAAGCTGAACTATATCCTCTTCCCTTTGGCTATGAGGATTTGCCACGTTGTATAGCCCCGAGGGTGCTGCATCCATGAAGAAGATGTCCAGTGCGATATCCGCACAATCGGTGACAGGTAAAATAAGCATTGGAATATCAAGTTTAGGGACAATGCCACATTTTAGATAGCATAAATATCGGACAAAAAAGTGATTTTCAGCTATGGATTGATGGCCTGTGAATTTATCTCCACAAATAATAGGGAATCGGAATACTTTAGCTGGAATATTTCGTTCCTCAACAGCCTGGGAAAGTAGTCTGTCGGAAATAAACTTTGAAATTGCATAACCCATATTAGGTCCTTGGTCAAATTCGTTAGGACCTGGCCAACATTCAGGCATCCGACCGTTTTGTCCACCTTTCATCACCCCAATCATACTTGCTGCGTGGAATATCCATTTTGTTCTTTGACATGTCGCGAACTCTAGGACATTTAAGGTGCCTAGAACATTCACAGTCCGGACGTCAGAATTATTTCCAGCTGTTTTTCGGTATTCTTCCAAGTGGTTTGACTTTACAGCACAATTTACCACAGCGTCCACTTCTAGGGCAAGTTGTGCGTGAAATGTCAAAGGTATCCCGAGGTTAGGTTGGGTAACATCCCCAGAAACTATTTCCACCTTGGAAATTTGAGTAGCCTCGAGTAGGCCTTTTGTTTTCAGATTATTTATCACCCGTGTCATCTCTTTTTCTTCTTTTCTGTCTCGGACTAAACAGTAAACTTTGGTTATTTGAGATCGATTTGTTAAATTTTTCAAAATGTACGGCCCCAAGTTACCCGTTGAACCGGTAAGTAAAACCGTTTGTATTTCAGACGGTTTAATAGAACAGGGTTTATTCGCAATAATATTTCTTGGGAGTATGGAATCCTCATGGATTAAATTTCTTCTGGCTATGCGATATTTTATTTTATCTGACTCGTCATTATGGTAAATGAGTTCGATCAGTCGATCAGTCATTAAGGAAATTGTATTACAGTCTACTAACGAAGTCATGGATAACTTTACTCTATTTCCCAGTAAGTTTTGGATTAAATTTCTGAGTTCTATGTTCATAAGGGAATCTAGTCCCATTTCTTGGAAATTTTGATTGATGTTTAATTCTGTAGGATCAGTTTTTAGAATTATTGAGAGAACATTTCCCACGTGTTTTTGTATAAGCCCATGGCGATTTTGACCACTCGGGGCAGAATCTATTTCTTCCCAAAAATTTGTCGAAGATAATGCAGCCCTATTGGATTGTCTACTTGGGTTTATAGTCTTCCGATTATTTTCTACAGTTACTTTTAGTTCTTCAAGGTAGTTTTTAATCCAAAGGAATTCCTTTTTCCACTGGGCAACATTTATCTGTGCTACATGTAACTGCAATTCTTGTCGACTTATTGCATATTCTAAGGTGTTAAGCGCTTGATTAGGTGCAAAAGGGGCTAACCCTAGGATTTCAATTTCAGCAGCTACGCCTATCTCACCCCATTGACCCCAATTTATTGTTGTTGCACTGAGTCCTAAGTTATGCCTGTAGTGGGCTAACGCGTCCATGAAACCGTTTGCAGCTGCATGATTACTTTGTCCAAGGGAGCCCAACGTGCATACTATTGATGAAAACATGACAAAGTATTCTAAATTGTGATCTAAGGTTAAACTGTGCAAATTCCATGAACCGTTCACCTTTGCATTTAGAGCGATTTTAAACTTCGGCCATGTTTGATTCACAATTAATGAATCTGATAAGGCTCCGGCTGCATGCATTATGCCTCTCAATTTTGGAAGTTTTAATTGAGAAATTGAATCCAAAAGCGAACGACATTGGGAAAAATCCCCTACGTCTGCTTGAAAAACGATGATATTCACACCGGATCTCTCCAATCTTGAAATTTCATTAGCAATTTTTTGTGTGGGAGGACGTCGCCCACATAACACGATATGTTTTGCACCTAAATTTGACATCCACTTAGCTACTGCAATACCAATACCTCCTAATCCTCCAGTGATCAGGTAGGAGCTTCGGTCATTGAATAAATTAAACTTGAACTCGGATCCCCTTTTATACTGTCCTTTGATAAGCTCCAGTTCTGGCATGATACATACAACTTTTCCTATATGTTTCGCTTTTTTAAGATAGTTCAGAGCTTCTCGTACATTAACCGCGTGGAAACGCGTATGGGGAATTGGTCTAATTTTCCTACAATCTAAAAATTCATTCATTGATTTTAAGAGGGTTTTCCACATATCTGCAATTTCAGGTCTCCATGTTACGTTCACCACAGAATACTGGACATCAGGTCGAAGTGCTTTAACTTCATCTTCAGTCCAAATATTTAAAACGCTCATTTCAATGAATTTAGCATTGGGACGACACAATTCTAATGACGTTTCTTTAAACCCTTCACTAGTAAGAGAATTTACTATCAAATCCACACCACCATTGTTTATTGTTAGTTTCTTAATTTCCTGTCCAAAATTTAAATCTCGAGAGTTAAAAACATCAGAAACGCCAATCGACCTTAAATAAGCTCGCTTTCGATAACTTCCGGCGGTTGCGATAACCCTTGCTCCGATACTCTGAGCTACTTGAATGACAACAATGCCTACAGCACCAGATCCAGTGTGGATAAGCACAGTCTGATCTTGCCTCAGCTGGCCGTAAGTCACTAAACAGAGATAAGCTGTTGCAAATGCTACTGGAAGAGTCGCTCCGTCAGCGAATGTCATATAATCTGGTAGTGGAATTATTTCATCTTCAAGTAGTCTCACATGACTTGGCATTGCCCACCAATGATTCGCTCCGATAACCGAATCTCCAACCTTTTTACTCGTAACATCAGGTCCAACTGCTGTTACCACTCCTGAGAAATCTGACGCTAGAGATTTAATTGTATTAAAATGCTCTATTGGTTTCATCACACTGAAGATATCTCGGAAGTTTAGCCCACAAGCTTTAACTTGAACTTCGACCTCTTTGCCTTTAAGTTCAAATTTAGACAGTGTTTCGAACTTCAAATCTGCAATATCTTTTGAGGTTGGAAATTTCAAAGCAAATCGTTCAGATTGGGGTAA
This sequence comes from Isotoma viridis, assembly GCA_034696425.1. Taxonomy (NCBI): domain Eukaryota; kingdom Metazoa; phylum Arthropoda; class Collembola; order Entomobryomorpha; family Isotomidae; genus Isotoma; species Isotoma viridis. Next base: position 3,903 of record JAQGAA010000452.1, read on the forward strand.
TGGTAGGCTTGAGTTTATAGGGCTAAAAGAAACCAGTCTTGAAACATGCCTCAAGCCTTGTCGATAAGCCACTTGAAAATCCTCCTGGTGATTCCATAAATCGAGGAAAATTTGTTCCACAACGTGTGATTTCTCACCGTTAAGATCAATGTCAATACATCTACAAAACATTGTTGGAACTTCACCTCTTAAAGTCCTCGCAAAAGCCCAAAGTTGGGCTCCATAAGGAACTTTGGGTTCTTGATCTTCGACCCCAATTTGTCCTTCTGTTATTACAAATAATTTTGGTGGAGAGTTCTGAAACTGTTTATACGAAATAGTATTTTGAATTAAATCTAGGAACTGTTTACAGACTACGGTGGGTTCCGAATCATAGGTTTTATCTCCTTTGACAAGATATATAATTCCTTCTACGTTTCTGGATGGAATTCTTGATGTAACTGCTTCAAAAATTGATTCCAATTCATTTTTAATGCTCATCGCTTCATTTGAATTCTCCAAGCTGTAACTTTTCTTGAAATTTTTATCAACGAATTCAAATGTATCAGATTGAATGCTAATTTGAAGAGCAAGCCTGTGGCAGCTTTCTAGTTTCTCTTGAAGCTTCTTGCTTAATTCAAGCTCATCTGAAAATATGAGCCAGGCTGCTTGGGTAAATTTCGTTACTTTTCTAGATGGTTCAATTTGGCTAAATTCCAAAGTTGCTTCAGAAAGAATTACACCACGCCAAGGTAATTTAATGAATTTTGTATTTGAAAAACCTGCTTGAGAAAGAACAGTTTTCCATGTCGCTTCATTAGCTTGACAATGCTCGGGTCTTAAATTAAAATCAGAAAATTTCCAAAATCCATCTAAAAGTCCAAATGTAATGTCAAGATATCTCTGAGGTGTAAAAACCTCTGTCATTAGTATTAACCCGAATGGAGATTTCAGAAGAGTTTTGGAATTGGTACATGTTTGAATCAAATCAGTGGTTGCATGTAGAACATGAGCTGCTACAATTATGTCATTCTGGTTCGGAGAAAACCCTTGAACCAACGGATCGTTTTCTATATTTAGAACCTGAAAATCCATTTTACTCTTGTAAGCTTCAAATCGCTTTTGAGCGTTTGTGAAAAAGGCTTCAGAAATGTCTGTAAAAACGTATCGGTATTTGAATCCATGTTTTTCAAGTAATGGTAGCAACTCAGTTGTGGCGCTTCCAGTGCCTGCGCCGATTTCTAAAATTCTGACCTCTTGACCTTGTTCACCATCGACTAATTGCTCTTTCATTCTGATCAACAATTCTTCAAAAGTTTGACCCGAAAGTTTACTAAGGGTAACATTAGTCTCAGCCTTGTCGTAAAAATCCCCGTGAATTCCTGCATCCGCTTCGTCAAACAATATTGGTAACGGGGATAATTTTCCTACAAGGATTTCGGTTAGATTATCGATACAAAGAGAGGCCAAATCCCATTCACTTTTCAGGAGTTTAAGGGAATTTACATTTTGTGAAATTCCTTGATGAATTTCAGGAGTTGTTGGAAACTCTTTTATTACTTTGAACATTCCATCAATTCGTAAATCTTTTTCTAAGAATTTGTCTTCCCATAAATATTCTAGAAATCGCCTTAACAGCTTTTTAAAATTGGATTTAATCCCATACTTCTGAATGATGAAATTCGGGGAAACTTCTTGACCAATGGGTTCATCCCAACCTAAATCACTTAAACATTTAATTATTCCTAAACAACTAGCTGTGTTTAGAAATTCCATTTCGTTTTTATAATTTTTTTCATTTTCAGTAGCCTCGTTGGAAGCAAATAATTCTGATAGATTATCTTCTCCGAGTAAGGATTTGCTTAAATGAATACCCAGTGGGGTTTCCAATTTACGCCATTCTTCTTTAAAAATAGGAGGGAACATTTCTCCATCTTCTAATTTACTGTTGAGTTTTTCTAAACTAGTTTCAATAAATTGAACATCCTTAAGAATCGCAAGAGTTTCCCCCTCTGTGTTGTAAAGTACGGCTGTCTTTTTAGAATCCTGGTCTCGGGTTATATGAACGTAGTTAAAGACATTATTTTCTTTAGAATAAGACTTTTTAACCCACACAAATTGACCTACTGAAATCGGAACATGAAGTGTCTTTATTATTGAGTCTCCAATTAGTAGGGTTTGTAACATTGCATCAATTACAATAGGATGGGTGAAGTATCCATGTTCAAGGGATTTGTCATTATCAGTAGTACAAGATGTACTTATTAGCGAGAGAATCTCTCCGGATGAATCATTTCTCCAGAGTTTCTTAATGGTACAGAAAGTAGGGCCGAAGTGGTATTCAAGTTTGTCCATTATTTGGTACAAGTCTGTTACTGGAATTTGGGAAAGACGATGCTCAATTACCTTCATATCTTGTTTAGCCTTAGTAAAAAGACTCTTCTCAACAATTGCGGATTCCGCACTTGCATGACAAACCCAAGTGTTTTGAGATTCCGAATCAAGTCCTTGTTGACTACTGTAAATGCTTATAGTTTTTGATGTTGTTCCGTTTTCAGAGACTATGGTTTGGATTTGCCTAGGCCCTGTAGATTCCTTAACTCCCAATGGAGCCTTAATTATTAAGTTGTCTATAGTTATTGGTTCATTCGTCCTGGATCCGGTAATATCTTTCCTTGGTAAATTGTTTGAGTAAAAATGAGCTGCAACAAACATTTCAAGATATCCAGCTCCTGGAAATATGATGTGCTTTCCAACAACATGATCTTTAACATAAGCATCTTTTCCATTTATATCAATGCATCCTTCAAATATTTGGTTTTCTGTTGCGTTTGTTAAGGTTTGACCAATTATGGGATGCAATTGTTGACCTTGATGACGATTTAACGATGTGGCATGTTTTGGTTCAAACCAATACTTTTTTCTTTGAAATGGATAAAAAGGCAGGGCAATTTTCTCCTTGTGTTGAAATTTGTGGAACTCTTTCCAATTAACTGTAGCCCCATTTACATACAGTTTTGCAAGAGAATTTAAAATTGTAGTCCATTCATTTTCATTTTTCCTCATTGAAGGGAAATAGCTCAAAAGTGGTCCATTATTTTCAAAATTATTTAGATTCCTCTTAACCAAAGCCAGTAAAACGGGCTGAGGTCCGATTTCTAAAAATAGTTGAGCTCCGGAATTTTTAAAGGCTTGTACAGAAGCTTTTTGAAAATTGACTTTTTCTCTTGTCTGTCTAACCCAATATTTTGAGTCCATCTTTCCTTCAAGTAATTTTCCATCAACTCCTGATATATATTGGCATTTTGGAATAGAATAAATGACAGATTCAGCAATACTTTCATATTCCTCCAGAATCGGTTCCATATCTCTGGAATGGAAACTATGACTTGATTCAAGTAAATGAGTCTTGATTCCGTTATTCTTACAAAATATTTCAAATGCCATTATGGAGTCTGGAGACCCTGCAACTGTAACTTGTTCATTTGAATTAACTGCTGCTAAATCAATCCAATAATTGTTATTGAGATGGAGATTAAGATTTCCAAAAGTTTGTAAAAGTTCTTCCAAAGTTTTTCTATTCGTACGAATCACCATCATCTTACCCTGGGGGAGTGTGTTAATAAGTCGGCTTCTTTCTGCAACTAATTTCAGTGCGCTTTCAAGTGTTAAAATACCAGCAGTTACAGAAGCAACAAATTCACCTAAACTGTGACCTAAAACGATATCAGGGATTATTCCCCATGATTCCCATAGTTTTGTTAGAGAATACTCTAGAGAAAATATGGATGTCTGGCTATACAATGACTCTTTTAATTTGTGCACATTTTCTCCCCATAAAACGTCTGGAATTGATATATCATACAAATCACGGAGAATATTTGAACATTTGTCAAACTGTTTCCGAAATATGGGAGATAATTCGTAAAGGGTTTTCCCCATGTCTTTGTATTGTGAACCTTGGCCTGTAAATACAAAACAGATCTTTGGTTTTGTAACCGATGAGCCTTTTTCTATCAAACATTTCTGCATTTTTTGAACTATTTGGTTTGAGTCTTTGGCGACAAGGGCAACTCGGTGGTTGAAATGAGCCCGGCCTGTATTTGCAGTGTAGGCAACGTCACATAGATTTACTGAGTTTTCCCTTATGTATTTTTCATAAGTTGCTACGAGTTCATTTAAAGCTTCTTCTGATTTTGCTGATAAAGCAAGGACATTGCTAGGGAATTTTGTTTCAAAAAATCGGTTTCTGGGTAATTTAGGAGTTTCTTGAAGAATTAAATGTGAATCAGTTCCTGTAATCCCGAACGAACTAATTCCAGCGATTCTTAATTTTCCATCATTGGATTTTATCCAGGTTTTTGGATTTTGTGGAATTATTGCTGGAACTTTGTTCAAGTCGATTCGGGGATTTAGAATTTCAAGGTTTCTATGAGGTGGAATAGTTTCATTTTTTAGGGATAAGATTGTTTTGATTATTCCTGTGATTCCTGATACGGATTCTGTGTGACCAACCTGAAGTTGTAAAGAATTTAAAAATAAGTTAAAAGTAAAATCTAAATCTAGCAAGAAGTTGTATGTTTTGAACATGGTATTACATTTGTTTTGACTGAGCCGACCACCAAGGGTTCGATTCTACCTTGAGAATACACATTCGCGATAGCATCCATCTCAATTGGGTCGCCTACTCGAGTTCCTAAGCAAATTTCAAAAATTGGATAAATACTTATCCTAAAATAAAAAATTGTGCCTTTTACCTGTTCCATGTGCCTCCAAATATGTCACGTCTTTAGGATTCACATTAGCATCCTCAAGGGCCATTTTCATAGCCAACGCTTCACCTCTGATCGTAGGTGTCCCAAGATTAGAACTTGGCCCTTCTTGAGTCTCTCCGTACCCTCTAATGACGGCATACACCCTATCTTCATCCTTTACAGCTTGTGACAATCTTTTCAATACGAGTACAGCACATCCTTCAGCTCTACCAAATCCGTCGGCATCAGCGTCAAATGTTCGACAACGTCCTCGAGGTGAAACCACCGTTTTGAAATTGTCACAAGTAAAAGGATTAAGAAGTAAATTGACCCCACAGGCTAAGGCCAAGTTACATTCATTCCTACGAAGACTTTTGCATGCAAGACCAACAGCAACCATGCTAGATGAACATCCAGAATCGGTGGCCACATTTGAGCCTATGACCCCAAGCACATGGGCTAATCTACCCCCAGCAGCACCAAAACTATTTCCCATGTATGCCCTGTACTCTGTGGCAGCGTAGCCGTTTTTTGTCATTAGTTCGCCATATTCATTTAGCCAGATTCCAGTGAAAATTCCTGTGCTTGACCCTTGAAGAGAAGTTGGGTCAATTGCACTGTCTTCAAGGGCTTCCCATGCAACTTCTAAAAGAAACCTGTGTTGTGGATCTGTGTAAGCCAATTCCATTGGACTCATTCCAAAAAATCCCCCGTCAAATTGGTCAACTGGACAGTTTAAAAAGCCAGCCTCGACTTGTCGACCATCAGAGTCTACAATGCAAGATTGCTCAAGGGTCCATCGGTCCTCAGGCACTTTTCGAATTGCCTCTTGGCCACTTATAAGCAATTCCCAGAATTCGTCAAGGTTATTAGACCCTGGTAGCCTGCATGATATTCCTATGATTGCTATGGGTTCGTTTGAATTCGTGTGGAAATTATACCCGGTAATCTACATTGAAAATTATGATGTTTTAAAAATGTTAAAACATTTCTATTTCATATAGGTTAACAATTAAACTCACGTTAGAATCATGAAATGAATCCAACATACATTCTGAGTTCACTGATTCCCAGTACTCCATTATGTTCTAAAAAATTGTAATTCAAAACACCTTTAAAACAAGACCTCGCAGACAAAACGCATATTATTTTATCTAAAAAAACAGAATAATAATGTTTTTTCATAAAATGACCAAATTTATGTTACGTTTTGGAAATCAGTTGCATTAGAGAGTTTGTATTTGGTTGTGGTTGGTGTTCCGGAAATAAATTGTACCATAGCCCCTTGAGGTTTATCATCTCTGCTAATTTAAAAAAAAGTATCATTGCCCTTTAGTTCTGATTTCACTACAACATTCAACAATGAAGAGAATAAACTCTACCTGAAAAGTAAAGAATCTTTTGCAAATCCAAGAAGTAGATTTTGATCAATTGGGAAAAATCCTTTTTGGTTAGACAAAAACTTTACCAAATAGTGTTCCACAGTTGCTCCTAAATATTTCATTTATAAATGATTTGATTCATAAATTTAGTTTATTTATTTATTTTTTATTTATAATATTATTTATATAACTTAATAATGAAGAAAAATCAAGGCACGACATATTTGATGAAATAGTTAAACAACCGGGATTTTGGCCATTTAATTTAATAAAATAAATTAATACTACTAAATAAGCTAAGAGACAAGGTTGGAATGAATGGGGTGAAGTTATTTTAAGAACGATTAATTTAAACTTGATGAAGAGTTTAAAAAACAAATAAAATACCATTCGAATGACGTTCAGTCATAAAGATTCGTGCTTGATCAAAAGTTTCCATTGAAGGAGAGAGAAGTATTAGGGGAATTTCAGGTTGTTTATCATGCACACCCACTCGAGTCACAACAGAGCATTTTACATCACTCCCACCCATCTCGAATATCTCGTCAAAGTTTCGCATCATCTTCAATTAAAATTATTCTTTTATTACAATTCGAATTTATTTCGTAATTCGAATTTTTTTCCTTTTACTGTAAAATCTTAAATTAAATTCTTTAGAAGACTTGCTAAAATTTAAAAAAACTTCTTAAAGCAATTATTACAGAGAGCTAAGCTAATTAAAGATTTGCGATAAACAATAAATCCTTGATTTACCAAAATCGAAGGTTCAAGAAAAACACATTTTCGAACGAATGGAAGGGACCACGAGTAAATCTTAGCAAAGAGATTGAAATCAAAAGAGTCAAATCCACTTCCTTTCTTTTGGATTTTCAAAACTCCTTCGAATACATTCCCCAAACGAATTCTATGTGAATATAAATTTGAAAATCACAAGTTGCATTTATAAAGCAATTATTCTGGTATCCTGTGATTACTGAATTAAAACAAAACAAAACTGAATATGCAAATTGCAAACCTCATAGAATTCGAAACAAATTCTCCAATGAGGACCATTTTCTTGCGATTGGTGAAAGTTCTCGCAAGAGAAGTTCCCAAAATAAGGGCGTCAAGGGCGGAGTTATCATTTTCTGCACAAGTTATCCACAATTCCATCTCGAACTAAATTTAACAACACAAAAAATAATATAAATCACTACAAGAAGTCAAAATTATGTTTCCTAAAAATTAAAGAGTAAAGAAATTTTCATCAAAATTATCAAAGTTTAAGTTTATTTTAAAAATGATCAGTTATTTAATTCAGTCGTAATAAAAAAAATTGAAAATTGGAAACTTACAACACTTTTGGGAAATACTTTGATGATTAAAAAATGTAATATCCAAGAGCTACAGAAAACGCTAGAATTTTTGCACTTTTTAAAAATTTTGGTTAAAAATGGTTAAGAGAAAAAGATTTGTGATTGAGAAGATGGGACTGAATAAAATGAATGTATTTTTTATGCCCGCTTGGTTTTTATTCATTTAATCTCAATTAAATATGAAAGCGTTTTAAAAGTTTGAAAACAAGTCTATTACAAGCCCATTTCCGCACAACTAAGGAAGGTATTAAATTAAGTATTGTAACAAATTTTACTAAATGTTTTACCTTTTAATCCCTAATTACAACCAGAAAAAGTTTAATTTTTGTATTATATATCCAGAAGCTAGATGCATGTGTTTGCTTATTTTCTCACAATTTATTTTACGGATTATTCATACTTTTATGAAAACTTGTATTTCATAATTGTTTGTTTACTCCTATTTGCAAGACGGGAAGTGGAAGTACGATATTTTTTATTGTTTTTTGTTTATGGTTATCACTTACTCTAATGATTGACTCAAATCAAAATCAAAATTTTGTTTTTTAAATAATGTTTAGGTGCATTGGATTCGGAAGTTAAGAAAAGCTTGTGCGATGATGAGATGCATGAGTTTTGATTCATAAGAAAATTAATTTTTTGTTCTAATTTGCATTATTGCCTTATAAATTTTATATCATTGTATATTGTAAATCCAACTATAAGAATTAACGACTGCACTCATGAATTGAAATTACTTTATTTGTGATTCCATAAAGACAGCGGAGCACGTGTTATGTCGGACAAAAAACCTTTCCTTTGAGATCTCTGTAATTTCTGTTAAATAAAATTAATTTAAAAATTATTATTCTTCATAATTTCTAACAATACCACTTTTAAATATGATTCTTTCTTCTTTCAATTTGCATTTCATTCGTTTTGAAAGAATTTCTTTAATAAATTATTGCAATTTAAATCTAGCTTACAATTAATAAAAGTTAGTTCAATGTATTTCTATTGTTATGTAAATAAAAATGAACTTTTTAAAATAAATAAGTTACACATTTTAAATAAAAGCTTTCACATCAATTATTTTATGCTATGCAGGGTCGAATGTGACTGAAGAGAAATTCCTGCTGACAAAAACAGTTGGGAATCAATCATGAAGTTTGTAATTCAAATGTATGAACGGATTTGAAATTTTAATTACAATAATTTGAGTTATAAGATGTTGGGACATTTGACGCTTTATCAGACATGGGGTGTTGTTCTTCAACAGTTAGTGGTTGATTTTATACAGTCATTCCTGTTGGGTAGTTAATTTTAAAAAGAGGTTAAAAAGCAAGATTTAAGATTTAAAGATTTCATTGGGAAAGGAAGGGTTGCATCGTCATTTACTACAGCGATTTTAAAATACTGTGACATTTCCAAGGGTTTTTTCTTCCAGAAATATCCACAAGGAGGAGGAGGCACGAATAGGTTTTTCGTTGGTGATATTAGCAAAAAAATAAAAAACCCGGGTAGACCCAACCCTACTTCTAATTCTTGTAAAAAAGCCGGGGTAAGCTGACCAGTTTAGTTGAATTTTCTTATTCCCAAAATATCATAGAGAAATCGATGAATTCGGTGTTGTTTTTCTGATATTCTTTCGAGGCCATGTCATTCAAAAAAACAAATATTTACTACTTTCAATTTTCTATAAATTTTAAACTGAAAAAAATTTAAAATTTAGCTTTTTTCAAATAGCTTTCTTTCAAGATTTTGAAAATGTATTTCAAAATTTTATATTAACTCTAAGCAAAGAAAAAGTTGTACAGAATGGAAGAAATTGAGACTGAAAGTAAACAAATAAAAACTGAAAGTTCACCACCTGCACCAAAAACTCCTAATCCTGACATACCCCCTTCACCCGAACAAGTCGAAGACGACGATGACGATAACCCTGAAGAGCTTATCCGCCAATACGAGAAAAGTGGTTGCTACCCCAAAGAGCAGAACACACCCACTTCAGTAATAATCAATAATGGAGTGGGCAGTAGCAGCAGTGGGGTTGGTGTGCCTGTAGAAGATAAGCAAAGCATAGACAAATCCAAGGGGAAAATACGAAGGAAATGTATAATTTGTACAGAGAAATTAGAACAAGAAGATTCTTCAGATTTATCAGCAGATCGAAAACCACCACGACCACCGAAATCTGCAGAAGAATCTGCCCAAGAAGAATTAGCAGTTGTGTTTTTTCTCCAGAAGTTTCTAGAACACCCATTAATTCCTGAACAATCGCTGGAAGACCTTTTGACCCAAAGTAAGTTAAGAAAAAGAAGAGAGAGGGAAGCAGCCGAAGAAGGGCCAAAAACTGAATCTGTAGGACGCAGTTTCTTTAGTGAAGAAAACTTTGATTGGATTTGGTTTTGCCATACTTGTCTCCAACATGTTCAAGAGGCTAGGCAATTGTGTATGCAGATTACAGATTTACAAGAAAAGTTGAATGAGTTGAGGGAGGAGGTTTTGGATAAAGTTGTGTCAACCATTATCAAAGAGAGTCAAAAGGTTAAAGGTAAAAATGAGGAGATTGGTGGTGGCAGAAGCGGGGACAAAGAGGAGGAACAGGGAAGAGTTTCTCATCTTTATTCTAATGTCAGACATTCGATTTATCACAGTAAGTTTTGACTACGTTTCTTATCCTATTTGCAAATAAGTGCAAAGTGGTCAAATTTTGGTTAGATTGGGGAAAAAATGTACAATCGGTTTCATTTTTATTTTTCAGAAAAAACTGGACTGGTGTTCCAAGCAGAACAAAACGAAATGTGTCCATCGTCATTTGTGGAGGTGAAGGTGAAAGCAGAATGTAGTTCAGACTCTTGGGATGACCAGTTCGAAGAGCCAATGACTCCAGCTTGGCAGAATCAAGGATTAGTAAATGAAGATGGAATAAGAATTCCCGCGACAAATGTAATTGGGTTTGGAATGCCAACTGGTGATGCTCCACCACGCCGACCTCAACTTAATGTTCAACTGGAAGACGTAGTCATTCGACCTTCAACGACTGTCAAGAGAAGAAAGCGATACACAAAGAAACATTCTTATACAATGAAAAGTAGCAAAAATTCTATGCCGAAGAGGAAACGTGGAAGACCCAGAAAGAATCCTTTGCCACCTCAACCTATTTCACAGGATTTTGACGAATCTTCACTTTTAGAGAATGAAGAAGTTATCAAAGGTTTCTTGAATTAAATTATTTTACAGCTCTTAAATGTTGGAGGGTTAGAGATAATTAAACAATTTGTAAATATTAGGCACCGAGGTGGGTACACTTGCAGACGGCCTTCGGCCTCCTAGCTCGAGTTAGGAGGCCGAAGACCGACTCGAAGTGTACCCACCTTGTTAGTGTTGTTAGAAGAAAAGTTCAGTTTTGGGTTGTTTGACAATTCATAAAAAGGAGATAAATTTGTTTTTCAACGAGTTGCAGAAGAAGAAGAGACAACTAGAACGCGTTCAACACCAAGACGAGCTTCTCAACGTAAAGTTAATTACAGAGAAGGTGGTAACTCTGACGCAGAAGAAATGTTTTTCAAATTGGAGTTAATGAATGAGGCTAATGATTTCAACGCACTAAATGAAGAAATCGGTGGGGGAAGCGGAAGTGGCGGTGTTGGCGGAGGTCCCAGTGACGAGGAACAAGGTCGTTTGTCCGTTATCCTATTCACTATTTTAGTTTTCTTTCTGCTTTGTAATTGTAAACTTGATGAGAGAGATTAGTTTCGTTCATCGTTCTCGTTCTTAACTGTTTTAGGGACGAATTTATGAATTACATAATAATTTATTGATTTTAAACTTTAGAAGAGAAGCCAAAGCCAAGAAAGAGAGGAAGGCCAAAAAAACTGGACGGGCCAAAGAAATACGTAAAGAAGAAAAAGTTAGGTAGGGAGAACGACGATTCAATGGATGGACTGCTCCACCGAAGAGATAACAGAGGTCTTGGTAAATGTTCTGTAGAATCTAGAACATGTCCCGTGTGTCAAAGAGTCTTTATCAACCCATCCAAAATGCTTGTCCATCTTAATGTGAAACACGAGAGGAAAATTCTCTTTCATTGTGACGTTTGTAATCGAGGATTCCTACGTAAGGATTACCTCAGGGAACATAAAAAAGTTCATTTGAGCCCTGAAGAAAAAATGTTGGAAAAGGCACGAAGAGGTTGGACATTTTTTTATGATGAATATTAATTAATCTTAATCGTGGCGTGAGCTGGGAACTAGTCAAAAATACAGATTTGAAAAAATTGATTGGAAATGTGTTTGATTTTCTAGAATGTGGGATAAGGAAGAAAAAAGTTCGAAAGATTGGGACAGCGGAAGGAGGTAAGGCCTCATCTACTTCTACTCCAAGCATGTCATAGATTGAAAGCTTCTCACATTTATAAATGTGTAATTAACATCGTCAACATCTTTTTATTTTATTTATAGTTGACTATCACTTTTCTTGTTTAGTTTATTTTTTCTAATAGTATTTAGTTCAAGTCTTGTTTGTTTTATTTCCTAATTTTTAATTTAATTTGTACAATTATTATTTTTCTTGATTGCATCCTTCACAACATGCTGTATTCTTTTGTCTTTTAATTTAAAAACAATAAAAGAATTGTGTTGAATTTTTTTGAATAGAAGAAGGACCTGTGTTAAGCTGTACTATTTGCAAGGCAACTTTTGAATCAGTCCAACGTGAGTATCTTCTTTCTAACTTCTAAGGGTTCTATAATACATAGTTTGGGATGGGTTTGCTCAGTCAGTAGTCGCTTGTAGTAGTTATGTAGTTTTACGTTTGAATTTAAATTTTTTATACACAGAAATGCACCGACATATAAACTACTTTCATGGAAAAACAGAAGGTTACACATGTGAAGTGTGTCAAAAGAAATTCCAATGGAAAGACGGGTTAAAAAAGCACATGAAAGTATTTCACGAAGGGACAAAAAAATTTAAATGCACCTTTGAAGGCTGTGGCTCTGCATTTTATTATAAAAAGCATTTACAAGTCCACGAGAGAATTCACACAGGAGCGAAAGACTTTTTATGTGCCATGTGTGGAGTCAGTTTTCGTCACGAGTGGTCATTCAATCGTCATAATATTTTCAAGCATCACAAAGTCACTTCCAAAACTTATTTGTGTGAAACTTGTGGAAAGTCATTCAAAATTAAAAGTCATCTTGATCAACATTTACAAAGCAAAAGTCACGGCGGTGCGGGACTCAAGAGAAGAATTAGAAATCGAAATAAAAATAGTTTGAATACAAATAAATCTTCCGCAGTTGCCGCAGCTTGTGGGAGTGGTTCTTCTGGGGGAACTAGTAGCACTGCAGTGGGCGCAGTTTCAGCCTCCAATAACAGTAGCAACAGCAGTATTCTTCCACTTAGCGGCATCCCCGTAACCAGTTCTCCAGAGCCATTAAAACTTCCAGATCCAATGAAAGTCCCTGTAAATGAGTCACCACAAGAGTCATCTCCACACATGATTGTCCCTATGGATTTGCATAATCGTCTATCAGGAGGAGGAGGTAGAGAGGATCCTCGAATGGTACGCTTGCCACCACGTTTGCCACCTCACCCTCCAATAGCCCTCTTAGGCCATCGAATGGTTGATCCTGATGAAGACGACGACGATGATGATGATGGAATGAGTTCTGGGGGCGGTTCTAGCGTACGGAGTCACTCTCCTATGCATATCCAACCTCCTGTGGACAGTGATACGAATACAAATAGTTGTGGGGGTGTTGGTGGGGGTGACAACGAGTCTCAAGGAAGTAGTCGTGGTGGTGGGGAAGAATATGTAAGATATAGTAGTGCTGCTAGTGTACTTCATATGGGGGTTGTTGGAGGAGCGTATCACCCTCACATTCATCATGGACATGGAAGTGGCCATCATCCACTTCATCATCATGGGCATCTTCATGGTGGACACAGTCAGCAAGTGAGTTCACCTCCACCCCCTCCACCTACTTCCCATCCTCCTATTGTGAGTACATCACAGTTGTATGATGCCCTGGCTCATTATCAGCAACATCAGCAACAAGGGAGTTACCCGCATCCGGGATATGTGTCTCCTCCAGGTCCCATGCATCATCATCAGCAGTAGTAATAGCATTAGAGTAAGTTTGTGTAGCATCTAGCAATTCAAAGAAACATCTAGCAAATTTGATTTTTAAATTACCTATTATTGATTAATCACCATGATCATTTACTTATATTAACTAGCATTTATGGGCTGTAAATAAATTCATCGTAACTGATTTTACATGACTGGGCACTTGAGAGGGGATTTTAGAGTTGAGGTGTCACGGCTCTGTTTAAACGACTCTGAACTTTACAACTCTTCTCAAGCATCTTTCTAGCTATTATGATATTAATCCCATTTTGTTACTACTGAATTATAAAAAGTTCTATTTGAATCGTGTGAATCGTATGCATATAGGCAGTCGTATCAAGTCGTATCATAGAATAATTTGGCTGTATCTTTCTTGTATCGTGTATCTTTGTCATATTTTAATTTAAAAATGTACAATTTGTTGGGGTAGCGTCACATGTACATGTACTTGAAATGGAAAATGAAATTGCAATAGCCCTCATATGAATGTTTCAAGACTGAGTAGTACATATTTGACTGAGAACCCCTCAAGAAAAAAATAGAACCTCAGCCTAAAGGTCAAGGTTTGATTTGCATACCTCAATACAGTTATACACTCTGACTCTGATGAATAAAAGGTATATATTGTATTAGAAGCGCATAATATTGTTTTTGTGTAATTAAATATTCCAACAAGTTCACCGTTTTATTTTTTCTGTAAATTTTGTAAAGTAAATGCTAATTAGTTCATTGTTAGTTTTGTTAGTGAGTCAGATGTACCGGTTTTTCTTCATTGTTCAACTTGAATATGTATTTTTGGCATTAATTGTTCCATGCTGGTCATTTTCTAGCATTTTTCTTCCAAGTGTTGACTCGTTTTCCAATGCGGATTGTCTGTAATGCCTGGAGGACGCTTGCATGCAAGAGTCATTGTATTATTATCGCATATGAATAATGCCAGTTCCATTTAGAGTGATGAACTGTAATCAGACTTGACCAAAGCAGCAAAACTTGGAAACAAAAATATGGAAAATGATTCATTCATGAATTATATTTTTAAATGATGAGCATAATATAATGTTAATGACACAGATTGTTTTAATTGTTTTATACACACACTAAAGAAATGAAATGAATTTTGTTAGTGGTTTTACAATACATTAAACCATTCCTTTCTTGATTTTACTTTAATTCCTTCTTTTTAATGCATTTACCACAAGCTTATTTCTCCAATAAAGTCAAAGAATTAAGTATTTGTGTCATAATAAAAATGTTGATTATGAATTCTTTTGAACGTACTTTTATTTGAAATTTGACTCATAGAAATATTCATACAATTTTTTGGATATTTTCTCATGAAATAGATCTGTTTTCAGTACCTTATTCATTAGTATTGTATAAAGGTTAACTCATAAATTATATAACGCAAACGGGTTAAAATTTCCGAAGGTGGTGGAAAATCCCACAACTTGCGACTTGCTGAATCCCGGAAATATTAACTATTGCCTTGTTCATGAACATTACTTTCATAATCGTACCTAATTAATTTTGATTACTTCTAAATGGGTAGAAATACATTAATAGAGACACGTTTAATATAAGCTTAGTTTCTTAAAAGAAAACATTACACTAGTAATAATAAATGATTACCTTATTTTATTAGTATTGGAAACAATAACATTAAGATCATAGCATGACTTGTTTTAATAGATCTGAACTAGTTTCATTCTCTGTACAATTCTTGGAAAAGTAGGATGAAATATTTTATTGTTTTGTTTTGTATTCATAGTTAGTGTATATTTTTTTTTTTTTAGAAAAAGCTTAATTTAATAATAAAACTGAAATGAATCTTTGCTTCGTTTACAACAAAACGAAAAACCTGTATCCTTAAAACTTTAAAAAAATTAAAACATTACTCAACACGTAGCCTCTGAGGTTAAACTGGACTTAAGCCAAAAACCGTTGGGAGAAAAGAAAAAAAATATAAAAAAGTT
Organism: Isotoma viridis; assembly: GCA_034696425.1. NCBI lineage: Eukaryota > Metazoa > Arthropoda > Collembola > Entomobryomorpha > Isotomidae > Isotoma > Isotoma viridis. The sequence goes on from JAQGAA010000452.1 coordinate 19,460, forward strand.
ACTATTTCTGCTATGGGCTATACTTATCAGTTATCAACTATGACTGCACATTAGTATCATTTTTAATTGCATATTTAATTATCTTTTCTTATAATTTGTACCTCATTTAATAATGCTTTTTTTATACATGATGTAATGCAGAAGGTGACTCCCAATTATTAACCTCTTTAGGTAAATGATTCAACTCATTTATTAGAATGAAAGTTCTGGTTTCGAGTAATTTCAAACGAACTACTACACTGCTGTTTCTTAATTTTCTGAGTAAAAATTTTACTTACTCCTTTAGCTTAACTTTAATAAACAAGACGAACAAACAACGCATACATAAAATTGGCATTTAGCATCTACACATAAATAGATAGGACTTAATAATATTTACTTTTAACCACTTAGTTTCTACATATTTTTAATGAATTAGTGTAAAATTCATTTACAATCTTTAGTCGGAAATGCCCTCTCGTTTAAATATATTTCCACTTTATTGGACTCTTTAACATCAAATCTGATGTAGTGCTTAAACGTTGTCGAAACCGCAACACTTAATTTATCAAGTTAAATATTGGTGTTTGCATTACACGAATAAGTAAGAAATCTTAGCACGAGTTACAATTAACAAATTTCATTTTATATAAAGGGGTATTACATGTAACGCTCTAATCTAAGACTCAAATCAATAACATTTTGTAACATTATATGGAAGCAACTTAGGGATAATCATGGTAAATCTTATTTGATAACATTGTTATTAATTATTCTATACCATTGTTGATCAACTAATACTAGAATCTATGTCGAATCCTTCAGGAGGGAGAGAGACGGTGAGAGAATCAACTCATTTTCAGAATTATTAGTAATAATCATCATAATAAATAGTTATTCAGAGGGTAAAAGTTAGAATATAATACGGTTGTAGTGATGATTGCAGAAATGACGAGAAATGAAAATGACAAGACTTTGTACCCTTTCTTTCTTGTACGAAACAAGTATTCAGCAAGACCAGCAATCAACTTCTTGTTGAACTTCCTTCATGAGTTATTTTGCATTGTGCTTAACAATAGTGTTCCTCAGCATAGCAAGTTTCTGCGCAAAGAAGGCCTCCAAGGTATTTGCAGATTTGTAAAAAGGAGATTCGCCAGGGTTGTAGTATCGGCAATTATCAAATATTTTGGTTATGTCCCCAATAAAATCTTTCAGCCTGTTGTACACTTTTTGTTCTACTCGGAATTCAATCGTTTGGAGATCTAAACAAAAAAATAACGACAATAATCGTTTCATATCCTATAAAGTTACTAGAGAACCAAGTACCCAGCAATTCTGTGAGTTTTTTATCCTTCTCAACTTAAGTAAAAAGTAAACCCTTAAAATTAAAAATAAATGTATACGGGTTTAAAACTGTAGAGAAAAGACAAACTTACAGAATTCCTCTTTCAAGAATCAGATAATTCGATTGCATTAGAAACTCTCAACGATAATCTCAAGTTCTATTTGTTTGTTATCATCATGCTCATTGTTTCAACTGTATAAAGACATTGGATTGAATAAAAGTTTTAGCTACTTACCCATGGGCTCCTTTATGACTTTGTAGTAATTAGGTGCTTCAGCAGGGTCTACAGGTTCTTTGAAAGGCCAAGCATTCTTATGACTTTGAATTTGCTTGAGGAGTTTCGATATGAGGGGATAATCTTGTTCAGAAAGATCTTTTAAATTGGCATGATTTAAATTGGAATCTGGATCACAATTAGGACACGTGTATTCATCTATTGCACTTCCTTCCACTTGAAGAATTCCGACACATCGACCGTGAAACCAGTCTTGACATGTGTCACAGCAAATGTAAAATCTAATAGAAATCATACAATCTATTATACAAAGCTGTTCAAATATTTTAAAGGTTTGGAATAAATTGAATATCATTTATATCATTGATATAATGGCTTACTGAGACTCATCATAAGGTTGACGACAAAGACAGTACAACTTATTTGATTCATCTTGACACGAATCACAAACATATTCTGAGAGACACCGAGACATGGCTTCTGATATTCCGATACAATCTCCATGAAACCAATTGGAGCAGATGTCACACCCCACGTAGAACTTTGTGTTATCGTATGGAGTTTTGCAGATACAATATAATTTTTTCTTTGCTTTCTTTGAACCACCCCCAGGAGGACCACTAGCACCTCCAAGTGGAGACTTGGTTGTTGAACTGGTCAAGCTTCCTTTTCTCCCTTTACCAGCACTACCACCTCCATCCCTTTCTGGTTCTTTAGTTGGCGGTGGCGATGACTTAGGCTCACTTAACTTACGTTTCTAACAAGATAAAATAAAATGTTAAAGTAAAGTCCAAATAATCTGGGGAGATAGATGTTCGAAAAGCTAGTTGAAATTCGTTACATACTTTTCCAGACTTAGGAGTAGGTTCATGCGATCCCGTGTCCTTTTTCTCAGATGCGTGCTTCCCAACTTCGTCAGCGATCTCCTTCTGTGCCAAATCAAACATATGGTCAAGGATCATGCATGAATTATTAAGTTTTTGCAAAGCAGGCTAAAGCAATACGAAATTAAATCAGCACAAAAGCACGTATGAATAAATTGGTTTTTATTAGACTAACTACCTGAATATCCAAATACAACTCTTTTTCAAGAATTCCCCTCTTCTTGCAAATATCTTTCTTGAGAAGCTCTTTGTGTTTATGCAGATTCGTGACAAGTTTTGGTGGAACCAAAGTAGACATATTTATTTTACTTGAAGGCTGTGGCTGCGGCGAAAGAAACATAGCGTCTGATTTTACTGGAGATAAGGACGACTTTACAGGAACAACGCTCATGTTGCTCTTGGACTTCACAGGGCTTTTTCGTCGGCTTGAGCCACCTCCACTACTTAATTTAGTTGGTGGTGGTGGAGAAACTTTATGTTTAGGGGAAGATGGTAATAAAGTGGTTGTGGGTGCGGTATTTGATGCTACCGGGGAATGTCCTGTCATCAAGGCAGCTTGACGAGGAGGTGACATCCCTGCCGCAGGACTTCCATGAGGGGGACTTTTTTGACCAGCGAAAA
>JAQGAA010000453.1:0-22523 GCA_034696425.1 Isotoma viridis
TCTCAACTTACCCTGTGGAACAATTATTTTTGGATTTTTGGAGAAAACTATTTTTGATTGAAAAGTTGCATTGTTTTATTTTACATTGTTTTATTCTCACTTTCATAATAGGGATGGAGTTTTATATTTGATAGAGGAATAGTTTGTTTCGAAATATTTTTAAGATAGGAAATATCTTGGCTTTAAGTTTCAGTCCTGATTTTTTAACTATTAATAAATTCGAGTTTTTTTTAATGAAATGCTTTTACTTGGGGGAGGGTTTAGCTCCGTTTTTTAGAAATGCTTTTTGGTTTTTTGTAAGTTGGGAGGAACTTTTTTGAAAAAAAATCACAAATTTTGTTTTTACAAAAAAAAAGTTTAGTTATTTGCAAAAAAATGGCAACTGTACAGTTGAAAAGGTATTAACTTTTACTTTCGCAGGTAAAAACTTAAAAAAATAAAGATAAGGAATCATTTCCAAAAAACAACTTGGGATAGTTTTTTTTTCAATTTTTAAATCAATTACAGTTTTTTTTTGAAGTTTTTTTTGGGAAAAAATTAAGCTCAATCTCAAAAAATTTTTTTTTTAGAATTTTAAATGAAGCTGACTTAAAAAAAAAGCATCCATAAGTCTAAAACTAGATAAGTTAGAACAACTGCAAATATAATAATTTCCTTGCCATTCTTAAAATAACATTTGGCAAAAATGTAATAAAATTTGCACAATTAACATATGAACTTCTAGTTAAAAAAGGAAGAAAGGAAGCACATAAGATAAAAAGGGAAGGTGACCATTACAACAGACAAAAAGTATGATTTAACAACTCTTAAGTATTTATTACTAAAAGATAATATGCAAATCTTGTAAAAAAGGAATAATGACTGTGACTATGATATAATAAGTGGAAGTGTATTCTATAAAGACTGAGAGAAGAGATTAGCCAATATGCATTTATATTCAAGTAAGCAAAGATGATGTTAAACGGTTTAGCCAAAAGCCAAACTTGTAGTAAATGTAAAGGGCAAGAGTGAAGTGAACAAACAAGTGCAAATAATATATCTCTTTGCCAAAAAATACTCGTAATTCTGTTAGAACTTGTATTCTACCTTTATTTTGCAACAACTGTTATTAACATTATAAGCATTTGCAATCACAATATTCATAATTGCCAAAGTTTGCAAAATGATCAACTTGACCATTCAACATGACTCGTTTTTTCAGTCAATAAATTACGTGTTTTAAACAAAAAAACAAAACATTGGGCTTATATTTACTTATAACTTTTTTTAAATCCTTTGTATGCCTTTTGCTACTTTTTGGCATTAATCTTTTAAACAATTGTCACCAATTGTAAAGTAAATTTCAGAGTGTCCATTGTATAAAAAAATGGTATTAAAATGTACAAAAGCATACTTAAGGGATTGATTCTTTAAAAAAAGCTAAATAAAGTTTTTTATCTAAACACTTAAGCCCAAGCCATACTTTTGACTAAAATTTACAAGTAATTTATGGAGTGTACAGAAAAAGTCGTACAAGAATTATATAATCCTACAACCATACTGTATACTAGCAGCAGCATAAATAATATTATAGATTGTTAAATGTATTGAGATATATTCCTTTCGATTTCATCCCACAGTAAATTCTTTTTAGAAAAGATAAACAATTTATTCGAGATGATGATGAATGAGGCAACCCATTGTTGTGCAGTTGAGTTAAAGTAACAATGTGTACGAACATAGTATTTAACATTTAGCAAGCCTGAAGCAAGCCAAGTGGACCAAGTTGAACAAATTGCAAGAAATAATATAAAAAAAACGTGCAAAAACTGCAATGTTAAGTAATTCAATGGTAACGCAACCTAACCCTTGCCCACTTACAATATTACTTTCAGACTACACACTTTTTATCTCTACAACCACTACTACTACCAATAATATCAAAGTTTAAGAAATGAAACCATTTTAGACATTTAGTATACACACACTCTCATCCCATATACCACCACTACCATTGCACTATAATAAAATACTATTGAATTATATAACACACATCAAATGAATTATAGCCACAGAGATAAATTCATTTTTCATACATCACAATCATAATAGCTGTTTTTTACATGTACAAATGTCATTTCTTTAAGAGTTGTTCACAAATTTTATTTAAATTCACATCCTATTACGTAAAGATTTTAAAAAGCTTTTTATTTCTTAGTGTATTTTGTTTTGTAATGGAAAAGTGAGATAATCTGGGCCGGAATTCCAACTAACTTTTATCTTTTAGCGCTTCTTAAACCGCTTAAAGCGTTCACAAGCGTCTACACAACCTGATAATTTACTCAATAAAAAGGAAATTTTCCTTAAACTTATCATCATACCAAAAATGTAAAAGTTTATGAACAAAACCCAACCCAAGATAACAAGCATTATTATTGCTATATAAAAAACTAAAAGTATGAGAAAGGAAATACACACAGAATCCCTACTGATTTTGCTGAGCTACCAGTGTTTTACTGATTTCAACATTTTCTCAACTACAAAATACACACACTACCTACTTTGTAATTTTAATTGTTACCTACCGACTCGTGCAAGCATGCATTATATCCACAACCTTAAACATTATATAACATATTCCTACACACACATATATCACAACCAGAGTAATAAAATCATATAGAACAATGCATTTTTAAAATGTAATAATAATATCCTTTTTTACTCAATCTGCAATAATGATATGCCAAGTGCAACAAATAGCCACAGCACGTACTTCACCATACCACTCACTCTTTTCGTAATATGCAATCTCCTTGTTAGAGTTCAATATCGTAAACTACTACCCCTACTACTACTAACTATACTAATGTCTGAGGAAATACACATTATTTATACTAACTTTAATATAACATTATATAACACACATTAAGTAAATAGATAAGCAAACTAGACCTAAATCTTCCTAAAGATTATATTATTCTTGTAGTTAAAAGTGTGCCGTGATTTTCTCACAGAATTTCGCAAAAGGACCCCAACCAACCCTAGGCAACACACTACTACTACTAATGATAATAATAACATCTATAAATATCATTAGCATTTTGCTACTTGTCTTCTTAAAGGGATTTTGCATACTAATTGTGCTTATAAAACTACCTAAGGGACAAATTAATCCAACTCGATTGACACTTGCTTACACGTTCCTGTACTACCTGTACAAATATAATATACCAAAGGAACATAACAGACGTGTAGTACAAATTACTACAGAATATTGTACTTTCCTATCTAAAGGACAACAATCTAGATGATGTGAGTTGATCCTTTAACTAATTGTTATTGTTACCCACACATAAAATAATACTAAAAATAACAATATTAAAAATGTTGACGTAATTATTGACACACAGGGCAAAACAATTAAAAATAATTCACCCTCTCTTGTCTATATAGAGTATATAATATTAACTTGTAGATAAAATCATCAGAAATGAATGAATACAACATTGTCATCTAAATTATCCTATAAAACAAATACTTATAAGGGATTGTTATTATTGTAAATGGTATTTTTATGTTGTTTTACATTGACAAATGTTTACTAATCTAAAAATTTTTATTGATACTTTTGCTCATCCTAGTGTATACACTCTGTGAGCATAATCAGACTCAATTAGTCCATAAGGATCAAATTACATCTCATCTCGATTGCCTACTGTTCCTTAGTAAATAAATTATAAAACAAATCTAAAACAACAAAGATTGAAATAGTTCAATAACCTTTTTGGATGACTTAACTGTCGCCTTGATGGAATCCAATATGAAATAATAATAATAATATTAAGAAAGACTAACATTTCCTGGCTTTTTCATTAAACACAATGCATTCACTTTAAATCTTAAGAGACGCCTCTCATTAGGAATAAAAATAAATCCGAATATTAATAAAACACTGAAAAAGGAAATTGTTCACATCAAAGCAAGTCAAGTGAGACACCCAGGCGTCAAAAAAACTAAAGATTGCAAATTAATTCAAAAGAAAATGACTCAGCTATTGATACTCGTATTATAACAACTCAAGTAAAATACTAAAAATTGGCGACAGAGTGGCTACACATACAAAGTAAATTGCTACACAATACCGCACAATTAAAGGAATTCTGGTAAAATCCTACAAAAGGCAAGGATGGATCAGGTAGTAGCAGCTCAGTAGAAGTAGTTGTTTCTTTTATGGAGGATTTCATTGATTACAACGATCAGCCAGGTACTTTTGAGAGTCCATTCATAAGATAAACACAGACATATAGAGACTCATTCAAACTAATCAAACTTCTTTTTCGCAAATCCAGTATGATTTTTCCTTTTTAAATTCCTTACTTTCAGTCAGATACTTCGTTAAAAAAATAAATTACACGAAAGTTTATGTCTACCCAGAATTTCTTATTTAAAATAAAAATATGTAACCAGAGAAGCCAAATGTGTTTAAAAACTTTTAAAAGAAATTAGTATTACATAATATTATACGTGTATAGTCAATGGATAGGACTTTGAATACCAAAGGGTAAAAAAGGCTCTGTATAGAGATAATAAAGGAAGGGTCATTTAGTTTTAGTCTAATTTCAGTTCAAACATTTGGACCCATCTTCACCAACCTCGTCATCATCCCTATGGACTTACTAAAAAAATCACACGTATAGAAAACGATACTCCCTTTTTCGGTTTTTTAGATATTTTTTTTGTCCGTGTTACATTTTTGTATCTCTGTGACTGTCTGTCGGTCGTCGGTCCTTTTCTTAAGATATTTTTTTTTATTTAGTCAAATGGCTAAAGTTTCTTTGGTTCACATAGAGTTAAACTAAATATAACATTTTTAAATAATAATAATAATCACCATGCTCTCTCTCATCTGTCTCTGAGTCAAAACACTTTTCAAAAAAAAACTTCTTCCAAAATTCAGTTTACTGTTCAGAAATCCAGGAGAACACGTTTGAACAAATTGTACAAATTCTCTCAAGCAGACGGAATTTCTGAACACAAAATGCATATTACAGGAGACTTAAGAAGGGATGATCAAAGTGCAGATGTCCCTTCCACACACACACACACTATATAGGATTCATGTTATAAATTTTATGATAATTTCAAACTCTTCTTCTGACTTATCTATCGATTTACAAATGAGGATGATCTTTAAAAAATTCAAAGAACTAAAGGATTGCATTGCATCTGCCACAACTAAAACCAGTATTGCCTTCACAATTTTATTATTTTCTTTTTGCCATTAAAGTCACCCAGAAACTTGAGCCTTTTTTTCTTATGAAATTTACTTGGCTCATCTTAAGTACCCACACTACTAGTAAAATACCCACTGGAGAAAAAATTGAGTATTCGGTTTTCTTAGCTTTGCGTTGTCATGAGACAAAAAAGTAATACGATGTAGTAATAGTAGTAAACCATTTTATGTAAAAGCTTAGCTAATTATCACTCACTCACAAGATTAAAAAACCCTTTAGAAATGTTACATAATTTCCGGGCACTTGCCTTTTATTTTCCTTTAAACTTCTTTAAAGAATATGGTCATTTGAAATACTTAATCTTCCAGAGAATTTTATGACATTTTTTATCACGTGTTATAAATACTGAGATGAGTAACAAGAAGAAGAAGAAGTGTTAATTGGTTTTAGTAATTAGCACATATCCTTTGTGTATTAACGCCTACCATCACATTTTTTAAAAGGAAATCCCTTTACTATTCTTAAAGGGAAAAGGCACAAAAGTGGAATGTCCTTTTAGACAAAGAACCTTTGACCTTCTATCTAGATTATGATTTAATACATGGATTCTGGTAAACAAATAAAAGCTAAAAAATGGATAACATGCATATGGTGCAAGTATATAAGGAAATTGCAAAACAGTTGGCCAGTGATTTCACAAGTTGTTTAAAAAATGCTTTAAACAATTCAAATATTCAAACTACTTCATTTAAAACAAATCAAAACCACAAGGCAATCCAGCCCGAATGAAAAATTAAGTATTCATGGCCAACAAAAAAGTCCCTCGACGAAATGATCAAAATTTAAGATTAAGTTTGATATTTAAAATTTAAACTATTATTTATATTTAGATTAGCATTGAGTTGATAAGTTCGTCAACCTTGAAATATCTACTTCTAGGAAGGTGTTTTTTAAAATTAAAAACAAAACTCTTAAATTTTGAATATTTTCCTTGAAACTTGAATTCAATTAATTCCCCACAGGAAATTAACATCCAAACCTCAATTCATTCAAATTCAAACTTGTCTACTTTTAATCGTATACGACAATAACCATGCAACCATATGCAATCTTTGACCTACGAAGGATACATCGTTCCCATCATTTACTCTCTTTAACCCTTATGCAAATTAATTCACTACTACAAACCTTTTCAATATCCGACCTATAACTTCTCTAAACAAAATAATGAGACACCTTCCTTTTCCATCAGTAATAGAAAAAAACTGTCCTACTTGATTTACATGTGAAGAATCTCTTGACTCAAACCCGTTAGTGTCAAATCCACATAGAATTTCAACACTTTAAAAAAAAACTTGCATATAAATAGAAAACACCTTTCCAAGTCAAAGGCGAAAGTGTAACACAAAAAAGGGTTACACCATTATTATTATTATTGAACTGAATAAAGGAACCAAAAAAAAACGGGTCCAAAGAAGACAAAAAAAAAGTCCCGAGGTTAATCTACAACTCAAATAAATAGGGAGGAACCCGGATTTTTTTTACCTGAGGAGTGCTTTTTATATCCACTCATAATTTACATTTGATTAAATTAACTAAAGCTGAAACACCACACCGTGCAGTGTACACACTACACACTTCTTTTCCATACACCTTTGAACCTTTGACTTATTAATAATTATAATTCAAATACAAATATTAATAAAAGGGAGAATTATTATAATTCTATTATGAGTTTCTATATGAATGATATACAAAAAATATGTATTAATAATAATTTATGCATGGATAAAAAACTTTAAAATGGATCACACCGATTGTCAACTGAAATTGAAAGTGAATATGGAAGGAGAAGAAGGAAGGGCTGAAATCTCCTTGAGTTTCTTCCTACTGTCCAATTATCAAGTAAAGATGGATGAAAATTATTTTTTTCTCTTACCTGGAATAAAAAAAAACAAGAAAAAAATCATTAGCATTTTTTTTTTAATTTATGTGTATGAATAATTTTTATGTATCAATATATTATTATGTCATTTGCAATCTCTATAAGGGTTTTTTGGTCGTATAACGTATAAGATTTTTTTAACTAAAAAAATACACAACAACCGTTTCCAAAAAGACCAAATAAAAAACAAAATAACTTTTTATCAACGTAGGTAATAGTGTAAATGTTGTATTGAATTCTACACGAAGCTAATTCTAGTGCATTGTCATCCTTGCAATTTCTCATTTTGCAACGAAAACAAAACCACCTTCATGTCACGAAGAATTAAAATAGCGTAACCAAACCACCAAAAATATAATTCTCGTGTGTGCGAGGAAAGATGCATTTTCTCAAAATAAAAATGATTTATTTATCTCTAACAACATTTCATTTATTAACTGATAACAAAACCCTTGGGTTTTTTATTTAAAAATAATTTTCATACTTTATTCAAGCAACATTATAGTAGTAAGACTGAAAATTACGAAAAAATTCAGAAAAGCGAGTAATAACGGAGAGATGGGTTTGACAAAAGATTTGCGATATAAAAATGAGTTAAACTATGTTGTAAATGATAGAAATAATAATAAAAAAAGTGCAACAATTTTTTTTTAAAAAGCACATAATGTTCGAAGACTTTAAACATGGTCTCCTTCACCTCAATATTCTTTGTCCACTGTAGGAACAAAAATATTTAAAATGTAATTCTCAACTCTTGTTTTATTATGCAACTTCCATGTCCACCACCACTGCCTCAATCTAATAAGCAAAACCCATCCTCGTTTGTTATTCCTATTGTGTATCCAAACTAAACTAAGACTCATCTGTAATATTAACCAAAGGAACCTTTTTAACAAGTTAAAGAAAGCATTGCCTTTTCCTCAATAAGCCCAACTACAACTCTTTTTTGTTGATATTCTTTGATTCAAATGATTTCAAAAACAGTGCAAAAAAGCACCCACGCTTATTCCTGTTACCTCATTTTCCTCTGGATTCCTTTATATACATACTTTTGAACTTAGACCTTTCAAGCATTCATTAGGAAATGCAACATACAAAAGAATAAAACATTCGTTACTGCAGTCTCATTATAATGTTTACAAATCACAAAAATCATTTCTCCTAAATTAGAACCGAATTCGGTTCAATTAACCAAAGTAAAACATTTTAAAGCATTTTTCTTAACAAACTAATTGTAACCTTTGCAAATACATATTTGTATATTTTCTGCCCTAATCAAAATAACAATCTATAATGTAACAATGACCCTTTAAAATAACACACTTGTAGATGAGTGTGTGTGCATCGTAAGAGCATATAGTAGCTTACAGATAAAATAAAAAGATTGATGTAAGAATATGTTGTATCAGGGATAATAAATGTGCAATCTTATATAAATTAAGGTGCAATAATAATAATATATTAAACTTTAAGATTATTCAAAAACCACGTGTTCTTTAATAGTTTTTCATAAAATTATTTAGTTAAAAAAACGCCTGAATTTCAAAACGAACTCATCCAATATGATGATGCATTGATTTGTAAACAACCCTGTACAGAGATAAATACGTACTCTTAAAGATACCAATTTGTTTTATATCTTATTCATTCTTTTTATTATTCTTACGAAATTTCAAGCAGTCAATGCCCTTTAGTAACTTTAAATTAAAACAATTACAATTATTATTATTAATACTATTTCTCATAATAATAATGAAGTACAACAACAGAAATTTAATAGATAACACACACATTCAACAAAAAAAATATATGATGAATGATTTTCAATACGATGATTAACCTCTATGCATTATTTTTATATGGATACACGATGACAAATGCAAGCATTTATCTTAAAGATGCAAATTTTAATGCGCTTAAATTATACTAGAAAATAGTAAAATAAAAATTAGAATGTTTCATTAAATGAAAAACAATTTAAACGACTTTTTTTAATAGAAGAAATAGTCAAGCAAAACGCTAACCTAGAATTGAAAACTAGACAACTTGTTTTCATTAAATTACTAACTAATTTAATAATGAGTTACGCAATTTTATTAAAATTTAGGCTAATTTGACAAACACTAGGGTTTTATTTTTGTGTAATACAAAATGCTTTTGCGTATAACAAGTTTATTATTCTTTATGAGACAGGTGTGGGTTTGTGTGTGTGTGTAGGGCTGACCTACAGGCAGGTCAAGTTGACTCAATGAACCCTTAGATTTATTCACTGCCCTCCCCCCTGGCCTATTTGAATATGCAATTATCCCTATAAAATTAAATGTCATGTAGGAAAACGACACAGAGTTGCTTAAGAAACTTGCAGAAAAAAACTTACATAAAATGCATAATTTACGGACAACCGCTAACCAGACATATTATTTATTAATTTGCTAATTATTATCATACAGAAAATATTTTAAAAAGGTTTGTTAAAGAAATATTTCAAAATTTGTATTACTTTTGGCATGATACAGCTCAACACGGTTCTAATGTCATCGTACCAAATATAATGAATGTTTACTTAACATTTGGAAATGCATTTAAACTAACCAATAATAATACAAATAATCAATGTACTTGACAGAGAAATCCCATACGGTAACAATAATATAAGAACTCTGAAATGTGAAACAAATTTGTAAGTATTTCATCCTTTACTACATCATGAATGCAATAATTAGCTTAAAACTACAAAAAACAAAATAATATCTTCCTGTAAACCTGCACTAGATTTTAGTTTAAAAAAATAAAAATTAAAAAACAATATTAAAAAATGACCAATAATAACAACAAGTCTCAACACAGAGTCTCATATGTATGAATAATACAAAAGAGTTAAAAACGTAATATTTATTATTATGCAAGCCAACGTGAACTGTACAAATTAAAAAACTACCTAGAGTCAATTATTTGCAATTTAGGATCTTTCATTTGTCTACACTCTCTAACCCTTTTAGTTAGAAGTAGTGTGTGGCATCATCAAAAGCACAACAGTAATACTAAAACTGCATAAAGGAAAAAACCAAGAAACATATTCCAATGGAAAGAATTGTAATAAAAAGTACCTGAAAGAAATCAGTGTCAAAAGTCAATTTATCTGACGGAATTGAACATTGGCAAAGACTTTGTGTAGCAGTAGTAGTAGTGGCAGTTTAGTAAAGAGCAAAACTCTTCTATCCTCATCAATACACAATAATACTTTATAAAAAAAAGTAATCTCAATCTAATAGGAATTACATTTACGATTAGTTAGTACATAATATTATTATTCTTTAAAAATATGTAGAAATTCCTTTTTATCTCTGATCGTGGTGGATTGGACACTCTCTATATACTGTGTATGCATACTATACAAGTAGAGATAATAATATAAATAAATGCATTGGGTCTAGTAAGCAAACAATATATAGAGGAATGAACAACAATGTAATAAAAATTACATCACAGTTAAGGTAACAATTAAATAACTTGTCTACCCTTCGCAATTGTTGCGAGAAAAATTGGCACAGGCAAAAACGCATGCATATCATCGTTATATATTCTTTATTTGTAGTAAGTAGTATGTACTCTTAAAACTTATTGCACATTATTCCCTTTTTTACACACACACAAGTTGCAGAAATCATGTGGAAGGGTTCTTTGGTTTATTATTGAGTTTGGAAAGTATAAAAGTGTAAGGATTGTGTCAAAGAGTATTCAGGGATTTATTATAACCTTTGACACAAAACTGAAGCGTCGTTAAGGTCAAAAGTTCAGGGTTTTTATATTTGTGAATAATGTTAAATATTTTTTCCAACTTAGGAACAACCCTTTGAATTGTTTTAACTCATTTGCGAAATACTTTCACAAACATTTTCAACTTAAACTTCAAAGAGCAACATTCAACTTGCAATGTGTGCTAGTATAGCGTAAAAGTATCCATCCTTAACAAGTAAGCACGCCTTATCCCATATATCTATTTAGTTAAGCAGCAGACTCTGTAATAATGATTTTTTTATACTATTTCACACATGCACAAGAGGACTGAACTGACTATCCTCAAAACTCTTTATACACATCTTTGTAAAAAGGATTTCGCAATCTCGTGCGAAAAACTGCCCAAACGGCTATTGACTTTTGGGAAATTTTACTTGATTTTAAATACACTTTTAAAAAAATATGTGCATTCTTGTGGATGTTGTTTTTCGCAATTACGTGTCTATATAGGATTCTAAAGTTCCTCTAAAATTGCATAAAAATCTACTAATATTTTTGCAACTTTAGCATTTAAGGGATACAGTAGGAATTTATAAAAGCGTCTTGCCAATAATGTTTTTTTCGCAGCGGAACTATATCATAGGGCAAATTTCCAATAGGATTTTACTACCTGTATCTCTTATTGACAAATTTTAAAGATTTCATTAGATCTTAAGGAACATGCCTATATGCCACACATGCTTCATTTCAACTAAAAGTATTTTTTATTACAGAACCTTCCATAATTTCGAAACCACAGTGAATGAATACAAAGAGAAAAAAAAGTAGCATTTGTTACTACGTAGTAGTTGAAAGCATGTAAGGAATAAATACTCACGGCCAGGAAATCCGCCCTTGTTTTACCAATCTCTTTCAAATTCAGTTTTTAAGCCGAATAAAAATTGCACTTTTTGTCCGTGTATTTTTCCATTCTTAACAAAAACCAGTTTAAGAAAGGGTTTCGCATTTAGTGTAAAATCATTCTTGGGCAATATTCCCCGATAAATATGACACCGGATAAAATAAGCAATAAAAGTTACTCTTGAGTCTCTTAAAGTAAAGATAGGTGAATTCATTTGGTCCGTAGTATCATTTAAAAAAAAAAAATTTAAAGGTTTTTTTCATCATCACGACTAAAATGATTTGTCCTGTAACCTTTACAATTAACCTGGGACATACAGAGTAAAAGAACAAGCAGTTGGCAAGCCCGGAGCACATAATGATATTATAATCTTGTATTCCTTGCTATATATCTTATAATGAATAATTCCTTATAGTGTTCAAAACGAAACTTGATTAACATTGGACATTAGATATAAATCTAAATTTTTATACATTATAAATGTTGCAAATTGTATAAAATACAAAGTTACATCTGAAAAACTTGATTGTGTCCATGAAAGTGGCAACTTGTAAAATCCACACTACTTATTCATTCCATACTAGATTTTAAACAAATCTTCCTCAAGCAGTTTATAGGTACATGGTTTTTCGCAGTATTCTCAATCTACTCCTTTCCAGTGTACAAAGTATATATACAAAGTATATAAAAAGAGGCTAATCAACTTGCAACAAATTCGAATCTCATAGAATCTTCCACATGTTATTATTATTATTATTATTATTTCTTACTATAAAGAAATGGCATATCTTTTAAGAAGATGAAGAGAAAAAAAAACTTGATTTCTTTTATTTAGTTTTCTCATCAATTAAGTCAGAGGGGGTCTGGTGTGTCCATGGCACTACTATTATATCATAAAATAAATATTATAAAGGATATATATCCAGGCAAAGGCGCATTATTTATTTCCACCATCACAGTCTCTCACAGTCAAGTTAGTCCACAAAAGTTTCATAATAATAATAACGCGAATAATCATAAAGAAAATGATAAAAGTGTGCAATTTGGCCTACGGAGGTGTGCAATTATCCAGTCAGCGTGATGAAATAAATTTGATTCAAAGACTATGTTAGCTCTAGTAAAAGACTTCCAGATTCAACCACCACCACCACCACCGACCACCATTGACTTCTATGACGGACATCTAAGTTCTTTGATCTAATGTCCTTTCCATGTACTCTACACTCTAACCAACTACTAATTAGCAACAAAAATCCTTATCCTAATCACTATCCCTACTAACTCTTTTATTACACATTGTAATTCCTACTTTGTCCACTTATATAAAATCATAGTCTCAATTCCATTCCGTTTAAATTATATTTACCAAAAGTTTTTAAAAAAATCAAAAACTACAATAACAAGAATATTGAGAAAAACACAAAAATCTAGTAAACGATTCAAAGAAGATCATTAGACCGAGATCAAAAGAGAAAGAATAATGGGACAAAGTGTGAAGCGGATGTTCGGATTTGCCAAAATTGTCCAAGCATAAAAAAGTCACAAGACTTTAATATCCATTACACAACTTTTATTTAAAAAAGAGAAACAGCATTTTTATTTCTAACTTGTAATAAAACTTTGATTGAAAGTAGAAAAATTATTTTAAATTTTAACAAGACTCAAAGTCAGTCATAAAAACTCCAATTTGTTGATATTCTTATTTAAATTTTAAAAAATTAATGACGTCAAATCATACAAAGTTGCATAATAAGAAACATCATAGTTACTTTAAAAACAAAATTGATTTGATATACGTTGACATTAACAGGGATTTTAAAATCTTTTAACTTAAAAATCGGAGAAATTCATAATAAAAACCCACTAAATCCGAATTTTCCATTAAATAAGGACAGTGCAAGCTTCTAATACAAAACTGTTATTCAAAAAACAGGATTCAATGACCGAAAGAAATCTGAACTACTTTAAACCCCAATAATAATACCCGTAATACTTTAAATACAATCAAGACTAATAAGACTAGTTCACGGGGCTAATAATTTAAAGTTATATATAAAAAAAAACTCCCGAGTGGGCAGATCTACGAAATTCGCCTAGAAACAAAATAATTACAGCAAAAATGCTAGATAATTCCTGAGTCCATCTTCATTATTATCCAGGGCAAAAAAGTGGGTTGAGATTTATTTTTCATAAGAAATCCCATACAAGAAAGAAAGAGAAAGGGGAATCCAGCTGAGAAAAATGTGTTCACTCTCTGTATAGAAAAAGAAACATTCTTTGAATCTCAAAGCAAATAATAAATCCTTTATAATTTGGAGTGTAGTCAAGTTGATAAAAAAACGGGCATTCTGTTTTATAATCTGCAGAACAAATCTGCTCTTTTTTTCTACTTGTCCAAAAGTCCAACTAAAGATTGCTTGAGTGTTCTCATGTAATTCGCACAAGTATTTGAAAAGAATATTAACACTGGTTTGTATATTATACTGTGTCGTGTGTGTGGTTACTTTTACAGAGATGAATTATAAAAATTAGAATACTAATGGCAGTAGTGGTGAATGCGAAATGCAAAAATGGACTTACACTCCATATTTGCAGTTTGCAATATGAAACATCTCTTGGATCAATCTGTTACACAAAAAATGGTTTAAGTTCATAAAGTATGCTTGAATAGCTTTTCTAACCCGTTTCATTAAAGAATTGATTTTGATTGAGAAAAAGGTGAAATTCGGGTATTATTCGGATTTTAAGATTTCATTCGTGTTCTACTTTGGAGCTAAACTAATTAATAAAAAAACGGGTATTTTTTTTAAGCGTTGCCAAAGGGCTGCTGCTGCTACCTTTTGTCCCTTCATTAGTTTGGTTGTTCTTTGATTGACAAGTCTTTGGTTGGATATCAAAGCTAAAAGTTTCTCTAAAGTCTGACATCAAAATCTATACGTTTAATTATACACACACGACTTTAAAAGAAGTTATATTACACGTGATTTATTCTCATTTGGATTTTACCATGTGGGATTACTATTACGGAATCTTTAAAGTAATAAATTGTATTAGATTATTATTCTAATATCAAATACCTTTTTATGTTCTTTCCTATAATATGTTACTTTATATCATTGTATCATTTTGTAGTTAGTTATTTACCGCAAAAGAACCCCCTGGGGAGTTTTTATACTGCCTGCCACTCAAACTTTACTTTTAGTTGTTAATTTCGTTTTTTATTTTATAAGGAACACCATCCATAGGCATTGAAACTCATGCTACCACCGCCACGTCAACTCATTCTCTTTGATTCATATCCTTTTCCTTAGTATTCGAAATTTACTAAAAACTTTTTAAAATTTCCAGAAAAAACATGTTCAAAAAAGCTAGAATAACAAAATATAGAAACAAGAACTCCATTCTAAAAATTAAAACTTTACAAATACTACTGTACATTTTGCACATGCTAAATCCTTATCTCTTTCAAATTGGAAAATCAAAGCCGAACTAAAAATTCCTTGCAATAATATTTATATAAAAAAACCCAAAAAATAGTTTATTTTTCCAAAAGGAAACGAAATGCATGAAGGCTTCCGACTTAATCTTGATACACTTTGCCTTCAAAATGTTATCCATCTGATATAATACAACAATAAGAGTATAGATTAGAGAGAGATGCATATAGGAATAATAATAATATAATAGATGATGGTGGTATGGCGTAATGGATGGAAGTAGTTTAGAATGGCGAAATCTCATCATCATCATCAAAAAAGGAAAGGGGTGACCTTCTACTGGGCTATTGACTGCAAAACTGGGCAACTGAACACACACACAATAGAATTCCTCTTTGGGGAACTGCCACCACCACCACTGCTAACACAACACTTAAAAAATATAATCCTAATACACTTCACTATTGCAAATTTATTTCCACGCACATTTGCATACTCATCTCAACACAACAACTCCTTTTTTCCCTATATGTATCTATCTGCTTGCAAAAACCACACTCCCTCATCATCATCATCATCATTGCGATCTTAACCTACAACTACAATACAACATGTGCATAAAATGCAAAAAAAAAAACTATCCAGACCGTGTGGTTTCTACTTTTGCTTTTTATCCTTTAACACATTTTCCGTCTTATCTGATTTATAAAGCCATAGTCACCACCACTAAAAAATATTTGCATTTGTTTTACTCAAAATTAATTTTTAGTTCCGATTAAATTCCACTAACAATTTTATTTTTTCTTACATCTATGATCTAATCCTTTTAAATAATTTTGTATTGGATTAAATAACAATTTTAAAGTCAAAATCAAAGGAAATTTCCAATGACACCCCTTATTTTCTTTAAAACGTCCCTACTCTCCTGTCGCATTGGTTACACCCACGTGACCCCCAAAGTTACCCATGATAACCTTCAAAGAACCTTACTTTTTTCCAAAGAAACTACGCAATTTAATCAGCCACCCATTCATTCAGATAACCTACGCAGTATTTAACACACTATACCCAACAAAAAGACATATATAATACCACACGATGATTTAAAATACCTTTATGACATCTCTCTTTTGACATTTAAAAAAAGTCCTTCAATAAATGCCCTTCCTGTTTAGTACAAAAATGTCAAATGCAGATCTATATATTCCTAGTAAGACTAAACTTTGTTTAAAAAGCTAAAGTCCAGCTTGTAACAATGGAGAAATCTGGACACTACTGATGAATCCTTAGAACATGGATGTCAACTTCTAAACACTCATCATTATCATGAACATTAAACTAAAAAAATACATTAGAGTTGAAAAACCAACACCGCCATATCACATCAGTACAACCGTCATATCCATACACACAGACTCTCTCAACTCCATTTACATATTATTTCAATCCGAACAATATAAATTCATATTAAAAAGAAAGATAAACTTTTGATTTACTTTTTTTTTCAACATGTTGCCATGTGCCTTATATGAAATAAATTATCCATGAATTTGCATAATTATTATTTGCAACTTGTATCCAATATCAAGTGATAATCTCTGACTGCTGGACAATACATTTCATACATCAGAGATATACAATACACAAGATCCGAATCATCTCTATTAAATTCGCACAAATTAATACTCATAATAATATATGTGAATCTATATAATTCTATTATATTCTAGAGAAGTTTTTATTATTCCATACATTGTTCGGCTCCACTCATGATACAAAAAAAAGATTATTCCACACTAACATTTAGCTTAACACAAACGTGTAGATGAATGAAAAGAAATATTTAAAAAAAACCCTAGTCATTTGTTCATCTCTGTAGCCACTCTATAAAAATCCATACTTGTTCATCATTAATCATTTTCATTCAGATCTTCGATCATTTCGTGAGCAAAAAAACATTTAAAAAATGCTAAATGCTATTGACTTTAATATTTTAGATGAATAATTTTCTGCAATATTATAATATGTAATAAAAAACTATTAATACCTTTTAATCTTTACTACCCCCACGTGTTTGTTTCATTATTATTAGCGTCATTGGATTTAGGATTAAGCAATTTTTTAATAGTATTACTGAAATTTTACCAATTTCAAGTATTTTTTTGTTTTTATCATAAAATTATCTTGAAATCTAATTATACTAACTTTTAATAAGAAAAGTTATACAAATTTAATAATCTACTAACTGTGTTTAATTTAAAATAATAAAATTAAGTACAATAACAAATTTGCAATTAAAAAAAACAAGAGTTCTAGGAAAATCAAATTAAAACTATATCTAGGTACATCTTATAATAAAAGTCAGTTCTTGTATTAGACTTTTTATACTTTGAGATGATAAACTTTTTAATATATAATCTAACTCCCTTGTACTAAATACCATATAGTAGGATTTAACTAATATTTAAAACGAATGCAATGCCACTGCTCTCATATATAATACTAACCTGTCACATTCATATCATTCATCAAAATCTTAAGTCAAACCATGTTTTTTTTACTACTGTCGTAGTTCCAAATTTTACTCTGTAAATGGAAATGCTATAACAATTCATATACCAAGCTACATTTTTGTATTTCAATTTTCCAATTTTATAACAAATTTCATTTTAAAACAATTTTAAAAAACAACTTAACTCTAACGAAAGAAAAAGAGGAAATGGTTTCAAATTCAAACACATTTTATCCGTTCCTACGACATACTCAACAAATATAAATTGAAAGGAAGAGTTTTAATGTTTTTGCTGGAATTGTTGAAGGTGAATGTTAAAAAATGAATGTAATTTTATTCATACCGGTTGGCTTCATACAGATTTGCAATAATCTTTTAAGCAGAGTATAATTCACGTGTTAATAAAGTATTTGGCAAACTCTTAAAAAATCTAACTTGACACTGAAATTACTAAGAAAGTGAGTGCAATAAGGGCCTTGTATCACCAGAGAACCCTTCCACTTCCAAAGCTACTAAACAAAACCCTTACAGTCTTGCTATGGCAGAAATCCCAAAAATCATTTTATTTCAAATCAATATTAAACCCCAATATGGATTTCATTTTGCAATTTTGCCACAAGATTTCTAATCACACTCTGGATACAAATTACATCTCAGTTCCTGCCTATACCTCTCTCTTTATATACTATGTATTATAATCCAACAAAAAACTGATAATGATGATAATGAATAAGATAAGTATGGATTTGTTATGCGGGTGCGGAGGACAAAGAATAAGAAGAAAAATAACTCAAGCATTTATATTATGCAGGCAAGGTTTAGCCTTGAACTTGGCCAGTTTGGTCAAAACGTTAACTCACAAGAAGTATAAAAAAACTCTTATAGTTCTTATTCACAGAAAGTTGTCTTCCTCCCTAGAAACATCTCATCATAAAAAATCCACACTTTTCTTTATATTCTTCTTGTTCATCTTCCTTTCAAATATTTGGCTTCACTCAAGACTTTTTTTAAAATAATATTTTATCATTATTATGAATCTTGTCCAGCACAACGGGTTAAAAACTTGTATTGTATCCCAAACAAGTAAAAAGTTGTACTAGGTATAGTTTACATACACACGTACACACACATGTATTGTTAGTATATTTGCCAAAATCATCATTATCATCATCTTCTTGCTAAATAACTTGTTCCTTTTTAGTGAATCGGATTCTTTTACTTTTTCTTTCATTTCTTTTAAGTATTTCATAACGAACAAGATTTGCTTTTTTGTTACTTTTTTCATTTCACTTTTGCTTTTTAGGATCTTTAAACCTAAAGTGGTTTAATAATTGTTTCCTGAAATCAAAAACATGTTGACAATCCTAAAAAGAACGCTTCTTTTGCAAAAACAAATCGAACAAACCCATTTATTTTTTGGAGTTCACTTTCTTCTCAACCTAATTTCCATTTTAAATAATAAGATGCTAAAAAAATTATGAAAAATCAGGTCAAAGGAAGCCTTTTGAAATGTCGTCAATAATTCAATTGGGTAAATATCCCTGCTATCAAAATATCTCTTGAGTGACTGTGTAACTATTACACCTGACACAAATAATTAGTAATGTCAACACAAAACAAATAAAATTAAAAATGTAAAAATCAGTGTTAAAAGGAATGAGAGCAAGATTGCGTAAAATGCTTAGAATAAACCTGGCCTATAAAGAATAATCGTCATCAAAAGTAAATAAATATTAAAATCTTCAATCTCTCTCTCATAATGATAACAAACACACACTCACAAAGACAAGAGAGGAACTTAAGTTATTACGAAATCGAATAAGTGTCTCATCCTTTTACCATTTATTAATATGAGTGCGTATTCAAATATGAGTTCTGCTACTTTACTTAATTTCCAATTAGTTAATTACACATCTAAGAGATATAAGGTTTATGTAGGTTGTAGTTAGTTAGGCTAATTTAATTTGGCTTGACTTAAATAATGTTTCACAAGTTCAATTGCACGGAAACTGAAACTCCCTTGTGAGTTTGATGTTGTTGTTGTTACAAGGGCGATTGAGTCATTTCATTTCCTATTTAGTAATACACACACATTATTGCTATATCTTGTTAGTAACTAAACAATACATATAATATACGCATATTCATAAATTAAGTAACGATATTTACTATGTTTAAATTATTTAATTATTTTAAAAAGTCTGATGTGTAGAGTTAAATTGTTTATGGGAAATGCATTTCAAATTCATACTATTTGTTAAGTACACTTTGTGAACAACACTTACAAATTAACTTTATTTTCTTAGTGTAAGTTTCTGCAGTATGACTTGTTTTGCGTAAAGAGACTGAATGTAAAATAGAATATGTGTGTAAGTAAGGATTTAAAAAAGTGTATTTCTATTATGTATACAAGACTGCTTTAATGTTTAAAGACTATTTAAGTAAATGCAAAAAGGAATGATTTAATGATGAGTAATAATAAAACGTGGGAATTTCCCACTCTATCTCGAGCCAAACTTCCTCTCTGAAGAATAAAAATTAAATAAATTAGAACGATTACTTCATACAAGTTGTATCATTTCACTTAAAAAGTGTGTTTAGTGTACATTTATTTTAATTTTTTAACTTACCGATTGATTCAGAGATAAAGGGAACGTGTTTGAAATGCAAGAGAGTATGCAAAAAAGGTTTTTTGTCGTTAAATTCATTTTTCCTTGTTAATTGAATAGTAGATATGGGTTGGGTCCAAGGGTTTTTTTTTACTTTGAAATCCAACATGTTTTTAATTACATTTTTAAATTTTATGTTTGAGTTCTAAAGATGGAAAGCAAGGGATTTGACGCTTAAATAAAAAATGTCATCTTATTATGAAAAATACATTGGAATCCATGGAATCCAGTTAACAATATTTTTGCTGTGTACTGTATGAACTTATTATGCCATGTGCGGAAACAACAACTTAGAATGTACATCTCCAGACATTACAAATATTATTTTTGTGCTTATATCGTTTTCAGAGAAAGGCAAAAATCTTTGGTATGAGGTTTTTCTAAGGATTCAGTTTGTGGAAGATCTTAAAGAGTAATTGGCTATTTTGAAAAAAGTGTCTTATTTGTTTCAGAAAGGTTCACAAGGTTCTTCTAGGACTGGATGGAATTTTATTAATTTTTTATGATTTTTTTTACTAAACGAAAGCAAATGAAGAAACTTGGTAGAGGAAATTTCTCAAAGTAGAACAAAAATGGGATTTAGGATGACTTTTACTTTTGTTGTTTTCTATGTTTTTTGTCCAGTTTGACCTTTTGGTGATTGACATGACCTTTTATGACAAAGGGAATATCACCCGGGTGAATTTAATGAGTTTTTCTAACGAAGGGGGAATGAAATAATATCTCTTGGTTATAGAATCAAATGATTGACATAATGAAATTTGATCCGATGATATTTATGCATGAATATATAACTAAGGTAACCTCTTATCCAAGATTTTACATAAGGTAAACACAAAGAACTGGGCACTTGAGTCCACATTAGATAAGCCAAGCATTATGTATCACAAAGTTGGATTTCATTATGCTAGCAATGTAAATGATAGATTTCAATGTAATTAAGAAAAACATTTTATTTTGTTATGTAACTCAAGTATCAGATTCACTTTCACTAGCTTTCAGACTCTTATGCAAGACTATGTATTTTAATATAAAAAACACATTGCATATAAGAATCTTGTTGTTTAAACGATTGAGTATGTAGAGTAAAATCTTATTGTATATTATCCTAGAAAATATGGATTTCATAGAAAAACTTGTAATGAGCAATGGCTAGCGAAAATATAACGTACTGGATTAGTCTAAACTGGTGAACTAATTAAGCGTCATTTGGGATTTTAAATTTTACTGTTATTTAAGTTAAAGTTAATTTCTTAATTGAATCTCAAAAATTGTTTATAATCCGCAATTTTTACAGGTCTAACCCCAGAGATTACTTATAATTAAATTATAAGTAATCTCTGGTCCAACCCAAATATTTAGTATTAACATAAAAAAACGTATCGTTGCATCAAAAATACAAAAATACTCCCAGAAAGCAAACATTAACTAAAATTCATTAATTTTAAATAACATATTTTAAATAAGAATTCACTTTCAACTAAAATTGATACTGCTAGAATGAGCATTTTATTTTATTTTCATCTCAAAATAAAAAGCACTCCTTGCCGAATTTCCTTATTATTTTTTTTACTTTTTGGTGTTTGCATTTTTCATGGAGTGAGTAGCGTGACCTAAACCCTCAAAATAATTACCAAAGTAGCCTAAGTCCTCTCTTCTATTTTTCTAAGAGTTCACTCTCAAAGGTAGTTTTGCTTGAAGAAAAATCCCTAGTGAAACAATTAAACGGGACTTTTTCAATATTTACATCACACCTGACTTCAGGGAAATAAAAGATTCTAGTCATCGCTCTGAGCTTTAAGGAAGAAACCCCTCCTGACGTATACAAGCTAGTAAATATTTGAAATTACTTTCTCTCACTTTCAATACACTACTACCAAGTACATCCCTTAAAACAAGAATAAGTAAATAAATTATTCAAACCTTAATTAAATAACATTCATCCAACTTTATTCTCTTTAAGGGGTGAAGTGTAATTCTATTTGGTTAAATGTCACCCAAGAGAGCCCTTCAACTCAATAATACTCTTATATAGCATTTTACAATTTACCTTTGAGACTTCTGCTTACTTTACCTATTTCTTGCTTTCTCTTACTGAATAAAAT